>JBBMEG010000018.1:15102025-15131172 GCA_037832605.1 Cyclanthera cordifolia | reverse complement strand
TAATAGGTAAATTTCAAACTAAATTATTAAGGGTATTCTAGTCAAATCCTATGTATTATTAAATTCAAAAAAATGGATATGGATATGGTTGCAATTAAATTACTTTTTTGGCAGAAATGTAAATGGGTTTCTTCATATGGCTATGGATACAAAGAACCCTTATAAAAAATGCACGTTTATATATTAAAAATTCAATTATTATTATTAATTATTTATAGACTTTCCATATTCTTACCTCCAATTTGATGAATGAAAAAAAATGATCAATTTTATTTTTATTTTTATAACTTATTTAAAAAATGTTTGGGTTTATTTTAAATTCGATCAATTGGGAATCTCGAAAGTTTTCTAACTTGCATCCCTAGACTATATAATTGAGCAAAATTTCAACTTCTGCCTTTTGACTATGTGACATCATTAAATGGTAAATAAATTTATTTTATACCTAAAAATATTAAAATGTAGATAAATTTGTGTGGCACCATATTCAAAATGTAGAGTTTTTCTACCCATGTGTGTAAGGAAGTTTTACTCTATAGAAATCTTTTTTTTTTTTTGTAGGGTTTGAAATACGATTTTGGTCTCTCAACTATCATGAATGTTTCGTTCGTGTCTTCAACTTTTAAAGTTTAATTTTGGTCCATGAATTATCATTTTTATTTCATTTTGATCCATAAATTTTAAAATATTTAAATTTGGTCTTCAACTTTCTACCAAATTTAAAAATAGTTATTAGGTTAAATTTTTTTTTACCATAGTTAAAAAATTAATGAGATGACAAAAAAAAAAAAAAAAAAAAAATTCATCCTCTTTCTCTCTTCCCCCATCTCTCTAAAATGTGTACTCTAATTATAAAAACAAAGCATGAAAAATCACCCTCACATTTTAAAAACCTTGTAATATCACCCTTTTAATCTGCGAAGAAATGGTTGTGATACTTGATAATGAGATAAAAAAAATTATTTAAAGGTAATATCACCGTTTTAGTCTGCGAAGAAATAACTTACTCTACATGGTTCAACTAACACACATTAATTTCTGTTTCCAGGGATGGCATAGTTGGTTGAAGACTTGGACTCGAGAGTTGTGCTTCCTCGAAATTCTAAGTCCATTTGCGTTTCTCTATTATTTTTGAAAATAAAAAAATAAAAATAAAAGTATCATAAAAAATTGTCACTAATTATATACAATTAAGGAGAAAAAAAGTTTGAAGTTCTTTGTCATTTGGCGGTTCGTTTCCAGTAAACTCCATTTCTTCGAAGATTAAAAGGTAATATTACAAAGCTTTTTAAATTTGAGGGTAAATTTTTGTGCTCTTTTTTTATAATTGTTGTACAAATTTTAGAGCCATCAATTATTATTATTTTAAAGGTTAAAATACTATTTTTGTATGAGATTTGTTTCATTTTGGTTTATGGACTTTCAAAATTCAACTTCTCTAAATTTTAAAGTTTGTTATATTTTGATTCCTACATTTTTAAATTTGATATATTTTGGCTTCCGAACTTTGAAATATTCAATTTTAGTACATACTTTCAAAATAAATTAATTTGATTAACATTTGACAATTTTTGTCAAATTTTATTTTAAATTACCCATCTTTATTTATTTAAGAAATATGTTCACATATTTCTTTATTTATATTAGAAGTATTAATATTGTTAAACCAATTTTTAAAAAAAATATCAACTTCAAATTTATTATATAGACTAATTTTAAACTTTTTAAAATTTTAGTGACTAAAATGATTTTTTAAAAAAATATTCACTTACTAAAATTGAATTTTTGAAAGTTCAATGACCGAAATGAAACAAACTTGAAAATCTAGAGATTAAAATTGAATTTTGAAAGTTTAAGAACCAAAATAGAATAAATCTCATCTAGAGGCTAAAATGATATTTTAATCAATTATTTTTTTGTATTGTCTATCTATTTTAATTTAGGAATGGAATTGGAGACGTGGAAATAGAAATTGATATGATATATCGTCATTTGATTTAAGTGAGAGTTAAAGGAAAAAGTGCTTTGTAGGTTAATTCAACTCGTTGTTTTTAGAGGTTGAACGTTTGGGTTTTGGAGGTATGGTTCCTCCCGATCTTAAGTTCGAGACTTATCTATAACATTAATTTGTATTTATCGATTGTGGACGTTGATATAATAAACAAAATTCACAGTTATTGAATTTGACTTCTGATCATGTATGGTATGTTAGTGTTAAAAGAGTTGAATCGTGTTCATCATGTATGGTACATTATTGTTAAAAGATTTCAATCTTAATGATAGCACTGCTTAAAAAAAGTGTTAAAGTTGGTAAGTGTAAGAAGGATGGTACGAGAGACCACATGTCTAAAATGAAAGGGTTTGCTTTGAATTTTTCTTTTTAATTCCGAAGTTTAATAAAAGACTAGAACAATAGAAACATTAACCATAAAGTTATACATACTAGAATATGAGAACAGTAGAAACATTATCTATCCTCTAGTTGTTCATAACTCAGGCAAGGGCTCCGTGGATTTCATGGCTGTGAATCCTCATAATGGTGAGAACTCAACCGCTTTCTTCATCCTTGTTATCTATCTATCTATCTATCTATCTATCTTCTCCTGTTTTTCCTTTAAGTTCACTTTCTTGCAGTGACCATTCTCGAGGAATTGAAACTAGGAATTGCTCGATTCGAGCTCGCATCTTCGCCTGTAAGTTCAATTTCACTTTCAAACTCGGTTACTTGTTCTTTCCCGTTTCCTACAAATGGAGGCCACCCACTCTTTGCTAAAATTGGACCCGAGCTGTAAGTTCATGTAGTTAGTCTCTTTTAGTCGAGAGAGGGGAGAGTTTATGAACTCTGCTGGTTTTCGAATTGATTAATTTATTTTCTTAGGGCTAGTGAATCGCCTGCATTCAAGAAAGCTGAGCGCTATACGGTCCAGAAAGTTACTGGAGATGGCCGCTGTTTATTCCGCGCGCTTGTATATTTCTTTATTCATTTCTGTTGTTCTCTTTTGAATTATTTTATTGTTGACTCTGTTTATTCTAATTCATTTACCAATTTTCGAATGATCTTATGATGGATTTTAGTTGTTTTGATTTCTTTACTACCTTCTTAGCTTTGACCATTTTGAAATCTGTAGTTTAAATACAGCTCCTATCCTGCATCTCTTCTTTAATCAATGGAATCCAGTACCTATATCAAATTTTTAATGCATATGCGTTGCTTTTTCTAAACAATAACAATTTATCAAGTTCTTTTTTTTAATAGGATTTCGTGTTCAGCTGTATTTGTAATTAATAAAATTGGTTTATGTCACAATTCATTTATTTTGTGATATATTTCTTATTAGTACTAGTTTTCTGTTAGGATATCGTCTTGGGACACGAAGGTGAATGGAAACTTGGAGAAGATACATGGAAGTTAGACATTTACTATTAATGAAGGCCAATAGGCGCACAGGAATATTTAATAGTCATATAGCTATTACGTTTGTTAGGGAACAGTCATAACTTAGAATTGTAAATGGAGAGGGGAGTGTGACGTAGAGGGATATCAAGTGTAGTAGCAAAGTCCAAGCAAAGTACTTGTGGGAGACTAGCAATCTTGAATTGGCGACACCTATTATCTTTATTGGAAGGTTAACGAAATGGTGCAAAGGAAGTTTGAGAAAAAATTGATATCAATTGAACCAGAAATTGAAAAGATGCAAGAACCTATCCAGACAGTATCGAGGCTTGAACAAGCTATTGAAAACTTATCCAAAAGTGTTGAAACCCTATCCTACCAATGGGAAGGACTTTGACAAACGCTTTCAGCTTTGTTATTAGACAAGGGGAATTTAATAAATAAAAAAACTTCACACAAAGAAGACTTCACAGTATCATCCAATGATGGAAGATAGTGATGGAAAGAAGGCTACTAAACATGTGGAAAAGGGGAAGCGACGACTGGGATCATCAATAGTAGTCAAGAACGTAGCATAATTGAGAGAAAAGAGTTGTCCCCATTTTCGAGAACCAACCTCTATGATTGGACAATCGGTGTCGAGAGGTATTTCTTTACCCATCATCTTGGAGACGAGAAAGCCACAGTCGCATGGCAATAATCAGTCTTGACGGCGACGCATTATCATGGTATCGGCGAATCAAGTATTGGAGTTTATTTGGATCATGGAAGGAATTAAGAAGTTAATCGAATGATTTGGACCATGAAATGTTGAAAACGTGGACATACACAAGCTGATCAAGAATGTAGAAAGTGGGACGAAAGTATAGGAGATTAAACAACGAGGATCCCTAGAAGCATATGCTAAGACACTGATAATCTTAACATACACAAGATAAATATACTGAAAATGGTAACACACAAGAAGAATATAGTATGATAATATAGAAAGTTACAACTCCATAGCTATTCGAGAGGGCTAGGTCCCTCCCAAGTCCTACCCAAGATAATTCAAGGAGCATAAGCAAGCACAGAGAACATGCTATTAAGACCATAGTAATTTCTTTAAGCGGTACTTCCATTAAGACAGCACGCGACAACTCTAATACCGTCTTAATGGCAGTACCGCTTAAAGAAACTGGAGCGCGAACTTCTCATCATGTATACGTTATTGAGTAGCTTGCTTAATAATTTCAGGACACGACGACTCTGATACCAATTTGTAAGGTTTCTCTTACAAAGAAAATAATTAAAAAAGGAACCAGGATAGTTTGATTGATAACAAGCCAATTCGAGATGGTGTATATGTTGCCAAGCAGAGAAATCTGAGGCAAATATGTTGCCAACATCAAAAGAGGATCACGATGGTGTATTGTATCCAATTGAGAACTCGTGGTGGAAGACGAGCAAAATGGTTAAGGGAGAGGATTGTCTGACAACATTGTTAATAAATTTGAATACCAAAGAAGCGATACTAAAAATGGAAACTGAACAATTCACTATATTCATTGACGTCGAGCATTCTAAAAGGCACGAGACAAAAAAAGGCCCAGAGGCGAGGTGCAAATAAAGCACGGGCTTTTTTTTCGAGGCGCACCATGTATAAAATATAATTAAAAAATATCCTTACCACAAAAAATATATATTAACCACTTTCAATACAGAATGCTTCAATATTTATCTATGCATAGTATTAAAACAATACCCATTAATGGCATCCAATCTCAAGGAGGCTCCAATGATAATGGCGGCAAGGAAACCAGCTGAAAATTCATATTACCACCTTAGGACAAGGTGCTTGAAGCCTCTGGGGAATATATTAGGACACCACCAAGGTGAATGGACACTCAGGAGAAGATACATGGAAGTTAGACATTTAGTATTAGAAGGAAGGCCAATAGGTACACAGGACAGGAATATGTAATAGATATATATTTATTATGTCACTTAGGGAGGAAGTCTTATAAGGGAGTGTGAGGTAGATGGATATCAAGTGTAGTAGCACTTTAGCAAAGGACAGGTAAAGTAATTGTGAGAGACCAGCCATTTTGAATTAGCGTGATACTATACAATATTATGTTTATTATATCTCTTTGTAAGGGAGACCTTACATTAAAAAAAAAACTTTTTGTAGTGGAAAATAAATAAGAGGTTAGAAACAAGGATAACATCTAGACACATGAAATACGAGACTTCCATTTTTGAGTAGTATCATAGTATTTGCAATATTGCCGCTTGCTGGTTTCAGCAAGGAAGTGGAAGAAATTATTTTTTTACAGCTTTCTTTCCTTGTCTATTAACTTCCCATTAATAAAATCAGGCCAAAGGAATGGCTTTCAACCGCGGGATTCCCCTTCGTCCATTTGAGGAGAAAAATGATGCAGGTAAAGCTCTATATGTAGACATTTTTTTAAAGAAGATATGTAATACTTTTTTTAAATAGCGTGGAACATATTCTTCACATTGCTTTAGCAAGGGGAAATATTGTGCAAATATTCTGTTTTCTAAATCAACTAAATATTTTGGAGGGTGTTTGATAGGTTTGGGCCTTATATGAATTAGGAATAATATGGGGGATAAGAGAAATTAGTTAGAGAGTTTGTTAGGGTTTTCTATTATAAATAGAGGGTGAGGTGAGTGAGAAAGGTATCCAAATATTGAGTGAAAACTTGTGGGCTCTTAGAGAATTGATCTCTAGAGATTGGAGGTTCCAAGTCCTATTAAAACTTGGATTATCTTTTATTTTCTACTCATTTTATATTTCAATCTAGTTTGGGTCTTATGAGTGTTTTACTATGCATATTGATCTTGGACTTCAAAGCTGGAGTTAAAAAGATTTTTGTCTTGAATTGGTGTATTTTCATGACATGCACACTCAGTTACCTTGATGAATGAGTTATGCTTGTAGCACTAAAATATTTTCACTTTTCAGTCACACAACAGAAAACGTTTGGGGCCACGAGCATCTCTCCTCTTTGCTAATGATTTTTCAAGTGATTTCATGATCATATGATTGTACAATTTTGGAGGCTGTGTTTGAATGACTTAAAGTTCAATTTCTCTTTTATGATTGTATTATAGATGTCCTCTGTCCACCTCGAGTTACCTTTGGTACTTACTTTACAATTGAGGACCCTTTTTTGTTCTTAGCGTGGATCATTATTCAATATTCTGGCTGCTTTTTTAATTTTGTGGCTTGTGAACTGACCAATTGTCTAACTAAATAGTTCTTGACAAAAAAAATGTCAAGGGAAATTGATATACTAATTAAATTTGTAGTAATTGGTTTGTGGCTGTGCTATGTTATTTCATAAATCATAAGCATGGCTGAAAGTTGATGCTGGTAGA
This sequence comes from Cyclanthera cordifolia, assembly GCA_037832605.1. Taxonomy (NCBI): domain Eukaryota; kingdom Viridiplantae; phylum Streptophyta; class Magnoliopsida; order Cucurbitales; family Cucurbitaceae; genus Cyclanthera; species Cyclanthera cordifolia. Next base: position 15,124,391 of record JBBMEG010000018.1, on the reverse strand, counting down.
CTGAGAATGCAGATGATTTACGCATGGCTGTGAAAGAAGTTATTTGTGATAATGGCAAAGAAAGACGGAAATATGAAGCAGCCCTCATTGCCATCACTGTTGAGGAGCCATTGGAACGGTTAGTTTGTTCCATTTTTTTACATCTCCTTCTTTCTGATATTGGGAAATCTGTTATTTCAATTTGGTATTCCCCATGTCTTTACGATCTGATAACGAGAACTTTTAAAAGTAATTTTCAGTTACTGTCAACGAATTCGATCACCTGATTTTTGGGGTGGAGAGTCAGAGCTATTGGTTAGTTCTCTTCATGTGCATCTTCTTAAGCTATGCAGCTATCTGGTGTAAGTCACCCTTTGTTAACATCATGTAATGAATCCATGATCTTTGATTTCCGTCAGGTGTTGTCAAAGCTATGTAAGCAACCTATCACTGTCTACATACCAGAACATGAGGTATTCTTTTCGCCACTAAGGGCTCGTTTGGTAACGTTCTCGTTTCCTGTTTCTTATTTTTTATAAACAGACTTGATAACTATTTCCGTTTCTTTTTCCAAAAAAAAAAAAAAACATTTCTTAATTTGTGTAGAGAAATGAGAAACTACGAAAAATAATTTCTAGTATCCCATTTCTAATTTTTCAAAACATGGTCTTTTGATTCCTTTAATACAAAAACACATTTTTTTATAAATAAAAGGATACGATAGCTTATTTGGTATTATGGCTAATAATATATTCAGTTTTGTTGCATGGTCATGTACGAGTCCTAACTTTGATATTTGTTTTTAGTATATGTTATTTTATGTTTATATTACATATTTCTAAAATTATTTAAATTTGTATATTTATATACTATTTAAATTTTAAATTTTTAGTTTTTCAAATTTTATGTATGGTATGAATTTTAAAATTTGGAGTATATAATATATTTGAATCGATAATTTTTTTTAATATTCTTTTAATTTGCATGTTTATATACTATTTTAATTTTTAATTTAACTTTTCAAAATTTATGTATGGTATGAATTTAAGATTTGAAGTCATATTACATATCAAAAATTTCATAAGTTTTTATTCAAGATTTATGTGCATTAAATAATGTATTCTTTTTCATTATTTTTTATTCTATTTAGTGCATGTTATACATTTTCCATTAAGAAAATTACTTTTTTCTTTTATTTTTATTTGAGGTTAACTTTTTAATATTTTACAACTACTCAATTTTTAAAGTAATATTATTGTCTTATATTTGAGTGGACATCATTTTATACAAATGGCTCAAGTGAGAAATAACATATTAATTTTTTGTTGTTAATTTTACAACGAGCTTTATTTGTATTGTTGTATTAAATATTTATTTATATTAGATAATGCAACTTTTTTATAATAATATTGTAATATATGTTATATATTTTTATGTTATATGACTTTAATTTTTTACACAACTATAAAAAAAATTGGGAATTTAAGGAAAAAAAACAAGAAACAAAAACCGTTACCAAACAAGTTTGTTCTCGTTTCTTATTTTTGCAAGAAACAAAAAACAGAAATAGTTATCAAACACATTCTTGTTTCATATTCTAAGAAAATAAGAACCAAGAAACAAGAAACGAGAACTAAGAAACGAGAAATTGGAAACAATAACGTTATCAAACGTGACATAAGATACCTAAACCAATGACCATTAATCATGAGGTCTCCTCACGTTTCTAATACATGATCCTCTGCCTGTTTCCTCAAAATGATGTCTCTTTTAGTTAACTATTTTTGGATGGAATCTTTATTTTCTTTACACAATACATGTTTAAGTTTAATGAGCTCTAATATTATATTAGATGGTCATGAGATACTATGAGATTGTGTGGAAATCCATCTCAAAATTAATTGATAAGGAGAGGAATAGCTCAACTATCTTATAAATGCTTGGAGGATATAGACGTTTGGACTTTGAAGCTCATAGATGAAAATTTGTGGTTGCTTTATCTAGTAGGCTGTGTAAGAAGAGAAGTTAGAATAGTCATTGCAAAAATCCGTTCTATCAGACTAGCGGTGTACTCAGGAGAAGAAGAGTTGCTCTAGAGAAATGGACTATTTGAGGAGAGGTTGGGTCTTTGTTCGAGGGGAGGATATAATCCTCTGGTGCCGGATGCAGAAGACGAGCCCACAAAGAGGCTTAGTGAAACTTTATTCGAGGAGAGGATTGTTGGGATACAAAATTGTCCCACATTAGTTAGAAGCGTGAAAGATCATAGGTATATAAGTGATGACAACCATCTCCATGATATGGAGCCTTTTGGGTGAACAAAATACAAAATCACGAAGGTGTATACCAAAGTAGGAACATGACTAGGAGGTGTTTTCTCTTTGTAAGTTTATCTTCACGAATCCATTTAGCTAAATAATCATGTTCTCTAGTACTTTATCCACCTGTAAACTGTATCTTAATCTTTGAAAGTTGGGTAGGGTGGGCTTACAACGAAGTAATTATTTCGCTCCATACTTGTACAAAACACAAGATGCTCATTAAAAAATATTAAACTAATCTTCACTTCAACAACTCGCTATTTTGGATCCAAAAATTGGAAACATGATATTATTTTCAATTGGTTTGCAGCATACCATAGGTTGGCGGGGGTGTAGCTTCATTCCTATTGCAGAATATGGAGGTGAGTTCAAGAGTGGAGGAAAACCCAAGAAACCTGTCAAGTTGCTTTACAGTGGCAGGAACCACTACGATCTACTTGTTTGAAAGGGATTAATAGGAGAAGCCAATTAACAAAACTGCCGGAGCTCTCTGACCATCAAATGGCATGTAGATTGCCAATTTTCTATGTTGTAGCTTTTCTATCTAAATATTGGTTATACAAAACTGTTGCATTTAGAATAGAATGTGAATTAACTTGAGCTGTTAATTGCCCTTTTTTTTTCCTTTTTTTTTTAGTTCAAAAAGAGGCGGAGGGAATCGAGTATGTAACCTCTTGATTACTAGGTTGTGCATGATGTAATTGAAGCACTGCTTCTTTTGTCGTTAATAGACTACCTTTTTATCTACTACCCTGCTTCTTTTGTTGTTAATTGACTACCTTTTTACCTACTACTATCGCATTTAATTTTTTTTTTTAATTTAATAATAATTTTGTTGACAATGTGCAGAGGTGGAGATTCGAACCTCTAACCTCGAGGTCATTAGAACAAATCTTAGGTAAATTAGGGCATTTTGGCTTGTTCATTTGGAAGTTAAAAGTCAATTTTCCATTCCAATTTTTAGGATTGTTTAATTAAATAGAATGTTAATGAATGTAGGTTAAATTATAAGTTAAGCCTATCTCATTTCGTTGGACTTTGAAAAGTTATTTCTAGTAAATCTTTAGTCTTCAATTTTAGGTATATTAGAGTTACTTTGACATTTAAAAAAAAAAAAAGGATTTTTTAAAGTTGTGTTGGATAATTATTTGGTTTTAAATTTTTGATTTTAGAAATTTAAGCATATAACTACTATTCTAACACATGATTTTTATGATTTTGATATTTACATCTTGCGTTTTTAAAAATCAAATCAAAATTTGAAAGTTAAAAGTAATATGTTCGAAATACTTGTTTTGGTTTTTAGAATTTGATTATAATTCACATATCTGATGATGAAACTTATGTAGAGAATTTAAGTAAAAATAAGCTTAAATTTCAATAATCAAAAACAAAAATCAAATGGTTATCAAATAGGCTCTAAAGTATATATATATATATATATATGTTTGTTAATATAACTAAATTTACCTCAACCTATCAATTTAAATTTTTAGACTGGTTGGCGATTTACTTAACTCAACATGGTATCAGAACAGAGGTCTTGAGTTCGAGTTTGAGGAGTACTAAATTGAACTTCTAACTTCAAGTTTGTTAGTACTAGACGTTGATCGAGGTATTGACATTTCAATAATTTGTTTACTATGATCTTTAATTTTTAATTTTACAGGTCAAAAGGTGATTATACAAAAAATAAATAAAAAAGAATCTAATCAATACAACATTGAAAATTTGAAAATATATAAGATATTTTAAAGTTAATGGAGACAACATAGACACAAGATAGAGTCCATCTATTAAATATATATATACATATAATTTAATCATAAGCTTACATTGTGAAACTCATGTCCTTCGACCTATTTCATTTGATGAGACATTCTACCCTTATGAAATAATAAAGAATACAAGAGATATAGAAATTTTACAATCTTGAGATTCTTTTAAGCATATAATTTTACTAGTTGGGAAAAAAGTATATAGTTGTCCCACTAGCTTTCCTTTTACTTTGTAGGCAATACGTCAAAGTTCAGGATTTAATTGCTTAATTTTATATTAAAAATCATCTCCAATAATAGGTTTAAACTCTAACCTCCCAATATATATATATATGTCAAAAAAAAAAAAAAAAAAAAAATTCCCCACTATATGTTTATTGCAAGGACAATATCTAGATTAGTACATCATACAAATTTAGAAAGGTTAATGCAAGTAAATTAGCAAAATATTTAAACATTATAAATTAATATCTTATTCTAATTTAAGGTTATATGGTAAGTATGGTTCAACTGACATAAAACAATAGTCAAAACAAGCATAGTTCAGCTAACACTAGTTATCTTTAACATCCAGTTGATCGATGGTTCAAATCTCTCCAATCCCCTTATTGTAATAAAAAAATGGACACAAAACAGCTAATAATAACAATAATAAAAAAAAAGGCAGTGATTGGATTTGGAGAGAAAGAGGAGAAGTTCATTTTTTTTTGTTTTTAATACATCACAATCTCGCCTCAACATATTCTCAACTTATCATCAAATCTAACTTTATATCAAATTTCATCTAAAATAAACATATTCTCTAAAAAACCAAAATTCCAAAAATATTTTTGAAACGTCTTATTTGTAAAACATCAATCTACAAACAAATACTTCATATAAGTCACTCTATTTTCTCTTCTTTCACTGCTTCCTCTCTATCTCATCAAACTCAAAATTCAATCGCTCCAATATTCAATTCTCATCTTTGCATATTATATATATTAAAAAAAAAAAAGTTAAATTATAAATTTATTTATTATCCTTTTACAAGTTAGTATGTAATCACTAACAAAAATGATATCTTAATCGCATTTCTAACATGTACTGACCAGAGTAATTTAATGACTAAGAGGTGACAAGTCAAGGAACTCTGGTTATTAAAACTTAAAAAAAAAATTGTACTGGTCAATAAAAAATTACAGACAATAGGTATTATTTATGAAATTTTATGGAATTATAAACTCGTAATTATGAACTAAATGGTAACAAAATTTACAATTTTAACAAAGAAATCAAATTTAGGGCTTACGTATAAAAATTAAATATTAAGGTAGGTTCACACACGTGAAAGAGCTCTTAACACGTGCCGAATTTCAACTTCCAATCCAACGTATATAGAAACTGACAAAGGGCAAAAAGATTCACTGCCTTTGTGTTGCTACTTACCGCATTTTCTTCGAGAGAGAATAACATAACACAAGCATACGCCAAAAGTTACACGCATAGCTTGGCCGATTCTAGGGTTTGTTTCTCTTTCTTCTTCCTTCTTCCTTCTTCTTCCTTCTTCTTCTTCTCTCTCTCTCTCTCTCTCTCTTTTCATTTTCTCTTTGAGCTTAGGTTTATGGAGGGAGCCAGCAATGGAGGGATGTTGTATCACGAGGTTCAGGAATCGAAGCTTTGCGCTGTGCATTGTGTCAACACGGTGTTGCAGGGTCCGTTCTTCTCGGAATTCGATTTGGCTGCTCTGGCATCGGATCTCGACCGGAAAGAGCGCCAGATGATGCTTGGTGGATCGACTACCGGTGATTTTCTCTCCGAGGAGTCTCATAATGTCTCCTTGGACGGTGATTTTAGCATCCAGGTTTGATTCCCTGTCGCGATTCCTGTATTTTTTTTTTTTTTTTTTTTTTTTCTTTCTCGTTACTAGAAGCTGATTGAGGGAAAGTGAATTCTGATTTTGATGTCTGTTGATTTCCTGTGTCAATGGACTAAAGTTGTGCCTCATGTTGTCAACAACTTTGAATGATTTGGTGTAAATACGCAGGTTCCTCCGTGGGTAGTCTTTTTATTACGTCTTCAATCTTCTGGAATTCTGAATCCTTATGCCCATTTTTGTGTATACTATTAACAATATAAATGGAAATTTTAAGTGAAGAAACCATTGTAAGCCACTATGTAGTAGTTGCAGTCATCATGAGCCATTTGCGTAATGGTTATAGCTGTTATTGTTTTGGATTTTAAAGAAATGGTACAGTTACTTATGATATGATATGGTAATTCACGCGTACTTCACAGTACCAAAATTGAATATTTTGTAAGACAATATTTACTACTTTCAAAAACCCCAAACCACTATTCTCCTTTGTCCCAGTATTATCTACCAGAGGTACCAGTGATGAATAGTTTAGGGTTGCAAAGTTGAATAACGTTGTGGTGCACGACCTTTGTGATAGTTCTTGTTACTACTGTATTGCTGTACCTGATGGTATTGTGATAAGTTCATTATGATTTATTCAAGTGGGCTAACGTTTCATGCTGTCTGCTCTGCTTCAAGTTCATATGTGATTTTGAAAAATAGGATTACATTTAACTCATACGATTTCTTATGAGAAACATATATTTAATTCCCTAGTTGTAGAAGTGAGTTATACTTCTGATCATCTGATTCTTTAAATGGCATATGGAATGGTTAGAGATCATTAGAAAGATTTGTTACTAGCAAGTGGTGATTAATTAAGAGGAGATAAGTGATGGAGTAGGCAATGATTCAAAGTGAGCGAGTAAGGACAGGGCTCTTGATTTTTTTTCCCAAGTTAATCCTTTCTTATCTCAATATTAATACCCTTTGTGTTTCCTATTAATTGCACGCCGGAACCATAGCTTTTGGATATTGTTCTTGAGAATTTAGTGGCCATTTGAACCAATATCACTTCATGTGCTGAAATATGTCAACGGGTAGTGGGGAGGTATGAAGTCTTGCTAAATCTTTTTCTAAAACCATCTATTGTCCGGAAATTAGGTGTTGAAGCTGGATCAGCTTAGGTTTTGTGGAGATTGACCTTATTTTGGATACTCAAGTTTAGCATAGTGAACATTGATCTTCTTTCTGTCCCTAAAGGTGGCCTCAGTGGTAGAGGCTTAGGGTTTCTAGGATATACTTCCTTGAAGGTCCAAGGTTCGAAATCTACCAATGTGCTTACTTGTAAATTCTTTTATTGTCTCTTGAGTCCGGACTTTAAGACGGGCCCCTTAATATGTAATGGGGCAATGCTCTGATTTTCAGTTATAAGAAATATGATATATTCTCTTTTCTTCTTTTTTTGGGTTATTAATGCAAAACAGTGAAGTATTTAGAGGGAGTGGAGTTCATTTTTTATAAACCATTTCTCTTATAAGCAATACATAGAATCTGTTGGGATGCTATTGATTTGTTTAAACATTACTTGCAGGTCTTACAAAAGGCCTTGGAGGTATGGGATCTCCAAGTCATTCCCCTCAATTCTCCTGTTGCTGAACCTGCACAGATTGATCCTGAACTGGAGAATGCATTTATATGTCACTTGCAAAATCATTGGTTTTGTATTAGGAAAGTGAGCGGGGAGTGGTATAATTTTGATAGTCTATATGCAGCTCCTCAATATCTTTCGAAGTTCTTCCTTTCAGCCTACTTGGACTCTCTAAAGGGCTTTGGTTGGAGCATCTTTATAGTGAGGGGTAACTTCCCCAAAGAATTTCCCATCTCATCCTCAGAAGCGTCTAATGGTTATGGTCAGTGGCTTACGCCTGAGGATGCTGAGAGGATAACCAAATCGTGCAACTCTACCCAAGCCCACCCTCCTCCACAAAGAGTAAACTGGACAGAGCAGCAAGATACATTTCTTTCAACCGGAGAAACAGAATTAGACATGGAGGATGAGGACTTGAAGGCTGCAATAGCTGCTAGCCTTATGGACTCCTCAGCTGTCATGACTGCAGGCGTTTCCTCAACACAAGCTCCTTCTCCACAGAATATACCTCATGTTTCCCTTGATGCTGTGAACACCGAAGATGTACCTGCAGCTTCATCGACAGCTGTCACCCTCCAAGATGAACCAGCAGTTTCCACCAAGCCCGCCTCCCCCAAAAATGATGTACCTGTTGTTTCCCCTGAAGCTTCCACTTCCCAGGATGATCATGCAGTTTCCGTCAAAGCTGCCACACCCAGCAATAAGCCAACGATCTGCACCGTAGTCGATAGGCATCAAAACGAGTCTGCAAACAAATCTTTGGGCGATGTAGATGCCCGCTTTCATGAAAGCGGGCCTGCAGATAATGAAGAATGTGCCATTTCCAGCCCTCGAAAGAAAATCAGTCGTACGAATGAAGGAAATGCATGAGGAAGAGTGTTTTCTATCTTGAATTTGTTTTTGGTTTGAGATGATGTATGGATTTGGGATATAGACAAAAGAAGAGAAGAATTTGCAGGAGAACCCAAATCCTTGTTGAGCTAGAGGTTAGCTAGTAGTTGAAAGTCGAATCCGTGTTTTACGTCGTTCTGTGCAGTGTAACTACTTTTATCTTGAATTTTCAATTTTTAGATTGATACTATAACTCCTTTTCTAAAAAAATAAGCCTCTGGATTGTCACAAACGATTACAGCTGTGTGTTTATTTATTTTATTTTTTGATATTACCGTTATGTATTTGTCTTAGAAAATATTTCTGAAGTAACCTCATCATCACGTTAAATTCAAAACAGTTGCTGTGTTAAAGCAAGCCCCACTCAAATCAGATGTTCTCAATTCATTACTAGTTGAGTTGGTTGGGATGAATTTAAATAAATTCCAACCAACTTAATTGAATATATATATATATTTTTTAAATAGGATAGTTTGAGCCTATCATTCAACTAAAATTAATAGAATTGAAAAAAAATAAAAATAGTAACAATTAGGTTGCTTAAGAAAAATTCCTCCTCCCAACTCGACCCATATCTATTTCTTTTTCTAATATTAATTCATCATTTTATAAGTTTCGTTTTATGATATTATTTTGGTTGTTGTACCTTCAAGTTTGTTATATTTTAATGTTTATTTACTCTTTCCAGAAGAAAAAAAATTAAGTATAGAGAAGTTCAAATCAATTTCGACACTACCTACCAAATGGATCAGTGGCGCAGTGGTTTCATTGTTGGGTATTATTCCAGTTCAACACCAGCGTCACGAGTTCGATTCGAATGTGTCAACCCTACTGGTTGTAAATAATAACAAAAACTACCGCAAGAGAAGATGAAGCCAATTTTAATACTAATAGCCAAACAAAATATAGCAGTAGTTCCTTTCTTTATATATGAATGCATAATTTTGTAAAAAAGAAAAAAAAAAGAAAGAAGAAGAAGAAGAGAAACAAACAAACAAATTCCAAGGGGCAAGTAAATGAAGGAGAAGAAGAATAAAAAGGGGCAGAGGCATGGTGTGCTTTTGACCTGTCAGCTGTGGCCCAGTTCCAATTTCTTACCATTCCAACTAAGTCTGCCATCAAAACTCTTAGAAGAGAGTGGACAACCAAAAAAGCTTAAAAACAACCCCCACCTTGCTTATCTTTTTTCTGCTCTCTGCTTCTGTTTCTGTTTATTTTTCTTTAGGGTATTTTTTGAATTCCCTGCTGGAATCGAGATCCTCCCTTTTCACTTCTTTTCATGGGTTCCTCCGATCGTTTGTTTTCTAGGCAGCGAACCCTTCACCAAATTATTGGCGGCGGTCTTGGTACGTTTTAAGATCTTCTCATTTTTGGGTTGTTCTTCTTTATGGATCCTGTTTTGATTTCTTTCTGATTACTCTGTTTCTATCTTTCTATTGACTATGATATTCAATTGCAAAGCAATCGATGGTTTCTTTTTGAAATTTGTAATCGATGAATATTGGGTTTGAACTATTGGGGTTTTTCTGTTCAGTTGCAGATGTAATTCTATGGAGGAGGAAGAATCTAACTGTGGGGATATTGTTATTAACGCTGGCGACTTGGCTGGTTTTTGAGAGATGCGGTTATACCCTTTTGTCTTTAATTTCCAGTGTTCTACTTCTTCTTGTTACCATCATCTTTCTCTGGGCCAAATCTGCATCCATTCTCAATAGGTAACTAGTTTGAGCTTGCCTCTTTACTTGCCTGTTACAACCCATCTCTTTATTTTTGATTGTCAATGAAGATAAGTAAATTGAAGATACATTGATTTGATTATGCATGATCTTTTAGTAAAGTCATTTCTCTAGTGAATTTGACAATGATCTTGAATGATTTAGCTCTGATTCTAATTCTCTAGTTTTTCAACAACGTGATCTGTACAATTTGTCCTTTATATTTGATGAACATTTTCGGATGCATACTTCTGTGTATTTTCATGCCCTTGTGTGTTTGTTTGTGTTTTAGATGTAATGAGATTTGTAAATCCACATGGGAAAGATGATAAACAAGACTGAGGTACTATATAGTTTGCAGATCTGTTGCTTTTCGAAGCCAAACATGCTAGAGATGAAAAGATTCAGTAGTTTTTGAGCAGTCTAAAATTCATCAATGCAGAATGTAGTATGCAGTTTTTGTTTAACTGATGTCTACTGAGTGAATTAATTACTAAGCAAAGGATTAATGCATTTCAGAAGTAGAAACTACTAACTTTTGTCTTCCTGAAATTTCTGTGTGTACTTGGATTAAGATTACTTCTGAATCTGCTACCTTTCTTTCTGATCAGACCCGCGCCGCCTCTTCCCGAGTTATATCTCACAGAAGATATGGTAAATGAAGCTGCAGCTTTCATTCGTTCCCATGTGAATACTTTGCTGTCTGTTTCACAAGACATGGCCATGGGAAAGAACCCCAGATTGTTCTTCAAAGTAGCTGCTTGTCTATGGCTAATTTCTGTCATCAGTGGCTTAACTGACCTTATCACTTTGGGTTACACAAGTACGTTCTTATCTCCAGTTTCCATAATTCTCTGTTAAGTCTTAGATTCTTGTAGATTAAAAACAGTCGATGATCGATTTCATGATCATGATTTTCTCAATGACAGGCCTTTTACTTGTGCTTACAATTCCCGCAATGTACGAGAAGTATGAAGAGTATGTAGATAGGCATGTCATATTGTTCTACAGAAAACTACATCAGTTTTATGTGAAATTGGATGAGAAGCGAGTTCTCACATACCAACAATGGATTTTGGAGAATGAAAAACTGAGCTGATCAGAGTTATCTCTTTTGTTCATGGCTTCCACTCTCTCTCCGCTTCATCTTGTTTCATTTTGGATGTTTTATGGTGTTTTTTCAGCTCACTTTGGCAAGCAGCTTATCAGTGACAAGGGTGGAGTTGACAGAAGCTTGAGAGATGATTATATTTTGTTCATAACTTTGGTTTCATTTTCTCTAATTCCTGCTAGAGAAATGTATTTAAAAACGGCTTATTACGAATTTTGATTTTTTTTTTTTTTTTGTTGTTAATTATTATTTCCCTTTTGGTGATTCGGGGTTTTGATAATATAATAGGGTTTGTTGAATCATAAAGGATATGCTCCAGTCTAAAAGAATATTATTATAAACAGTTGATTAAAGGAAAAGTTAATATAATTTATGTTTGAGGTACAAATTATTGTTTTTAAATCATCATGTTTGAGGTACATTATTAGGGTTGGTTGAAACCATAAGGGATGTGCTCCAGTCTAAAGGATATGTTTGAGGCTAAGGGAATGGGAAAGTTGTAATAGTTTATGTTTGAGGTACATTATTATAATTGCAGTTATGTTAATCTATGTTCAGGGTGATGGTGCTTAAGTCACTCAAACATGTTTAATAGTGGTATGTTAATCTAGGTTTGTGGTGATGGTATTCAAGTCACTCAAATATGTTTAAGGGTTAATTAAAAATTAGCTATCTACTAAACAATTAATTTCTTACCAATGTAATAAGATCTAGGATGAAGGATGCACATAAATTCAGATATGCTATTTGTAATCTAATTGTTCAAACAATGACTCTAAACCATTTCCAAAAAACAATTGCCAGAAATGAATAACAATATGTACTTTACGAACAAATTTTTGAGAACTTCAATGATGATGCGCTTATCTACTGTCAGGATTGCATATATCAAACCTGTCAAATGACAACTCGAAAGCAAAAGTTGTCCAACAGCAAGACTTCACCATTGAGCATCGAGTTTAAAATAAACACACATTCTCACGCTGGCTGAAGCAAATATTGATAAAAAAAACAATGATTGGAAGTAAACGGCAAAAGAAACAAAAACTGCGGTAGAAAATTATGTCTTGGCCACTTCCAAAGCTATCATTGTGCGCCATCTTGCCCATTGCAATTCATATCTCCTGAATACATCATACCCCGCTTATTATGCGAAGGGACCAAGTATGGTGCAGTGAGCCGGTGACAGAGGCTATGGTGCGAATGTACCTTTAGCACATCCTTCAAGTCCATCGACCAGAAGAATTTGCAGGCAAACGTCCAGGGCTGCGTCCATAATCTCCTTGGTAAAATCCATGTTTTCCATGAGAATCAGGTGTATTAGCAAATGCATCTGGCATTCCTTGACCTCCAGCAGCGTGCTCATACAGACCAGCTTGTCCAGTGTTCCAAGGCTGCGGATAAGTTGCTGAGAAGTTCATTCCTCCTGCTGCTCCTGGTGGAAAGCCTAGCAGTGACCCTTGCTCAGATCTGGTCTCTGCTGCAGTGTCTTGCCGTGACACTTCATAGGGTGTACTGTAATATTGTTCTGCTCCCTCCACTGGAAAAGGAGGATGACCAAATGGTCGAGGTGGAGTCAACATCGGATTTGAGTTAGCCAAGTAATTTGGGGGTGGAATTGATTGCAAAGGAGGGTACTGAGGATATGGAGGGTCATTTAGAATTCCTTGCTGTTTCTCTGAAAATTGACTGGATTCCTGACGTGGAGTGCCTTGTACATCAAAGTTTTGTGGGGGAAATCGGCCATGAGAGCCATGTCGATCAAAGCCTTGTGAATGACCGCTGTCTTGTTGAGACTCAGCTGAATTGTTTTGATTCTGACCAAAATTTGATGTTTGTTTTTGCTGCTGCATGCCAGACCTGGGTTGTTCTCTAGACTGTTGACGATGAAATTTTTCTTCACGTTCTTGAGGCTGGGAATTGGGACCTGGAGATATGATGGGTCTCAATGGACCTCGAGCAGTGGATTCGGAAGCTGTAGACTGTTTGACACTATGAGTTTCAACTTCATTTCCATCTTCCTTTTCAGCATTTGGCTTAAGAAGGTCAGCATGGTTTTCGTGTATATGAGATTCAAATTCAGCCCTCTTAAGAAAAGACTTGAGACAATGGGGGGCAGCACAAATGAAGATCCCCTCCATCAATTTTATAGTTTGTATTTTCTGGATACGGTCATCACAGCTGTGTCATAAAAATCAAGACTGTATCACAATGTCTAAAGTCATCTTCAATAGCATCATCATAATGTACACAAATTAATTTGTGAAAAAAACTCAATCATATGAGGCAGTGGTTTACGATGTCTGAACTAAACTATTGTTGATCTATTGCAGCATCTTTGTTTACCCATTAAAACCACAATGAACGACTTTGAATAGACTATATGATCCTATGTTGAAAAAATTTCAATTCATACAAGTATATGCTTTTTTTTGTAATTCCATGGGACTTGATTTCACACTCAGTACATTGGGATCATCCCTTCTGGTGAGTTTATTTAAAAAAAAACTTTGTGCAGTGCACTAAGTAATCATCAAAGAAAACAAAAGATATTTGAATGAAGAACATGACAGAAAAAGATTTTGTAATAGAAAGTGAAAATGTACAGAATTAGGATTGACATTGATAATACAAAAGAGCCCTTAATCGTCTTGTTAAGACCTTCAAATCATTTTTACTTACAGGTAGCATATAGAATCGCTCCTTGCACAATCAAGACAGAAGGCATGCTCACAAGGGCTCTGCAAGAAAGGCAAACCAATATTTAGATCTTAGGAAGATTGTCGCAGGTCGAGCATAAAGGAACTGCCGATATGAATGAATGAAATAACCACATTCTGTTGACCAAGCTCCTCTATTCTATTTCTTGCACAAGATAAAACCCCTAGTACATATAAAAAGTAATGCCATCGTCTTTTATATATTAGAATGATCCAAAGCAACTAGCACATAGGAATAAAAAAAATTAATGAAGGAAAATACCAGGCGACCATAAATTGCAATGGGAAAATCGCATCTGACACAAAAATGAACTCGCTCTCCAAGCTGACGGCGAGACCTGCGACCTAAAGTCTTGACAATGGAAGAAGTTGTAGCCGCACCAATGCCCTTTGCTACAGGAAGATCAGCAAGGACAAGGTGGTCAGGGCATGCAACCGTCACAATCTCCGCCGGCAAGGGCTTGGCTGCTGCTCCAGCACCACCTTCAGCCTGTGGAACTTTGCTAAGCCGGATCTGAAGCATATTTCTCCTTTCAAAATCCCCCTCCTCTCCGGAAACCCAATCTGAGAACCCAAATTTAACGAGGATTGTCAATAATGCAATGACTATGAGATATCGAAAGCCGATGCTCGTTACCAATCAGAATGACACAAACACTTGGAAAAAAAAAAGGAGGGACATAAGAGAAGGAATCCGAAAACTGAATAGAACTGCAGATTCTAAAATTGAAACGTGTGTATAAGTCTCTGGTAGAAACCCTAATTGATTGAGGCATCTATACACTGAAATTCAGCAATACAGAAAGAAGCTTACCGGCGTAAAACTAACTGTTTTTCTTCCTCGGCAGAGTCTCACCGTTCGTCTTTCCGATTCTTCGCTCCCTAAATGAAGAAAAGTTGGCTCCGATTCCGATATATAAATAGAACAACCGACTGAAACACGACGCGTTGTTCAACTTCTAGTGCCGCTGGACTACAGTACGACATGTCGCTCCAGTGGATTGTTGGGCTCGTGGGCCGAATAATAATAATAATGGGCATTTTACCTACAGACTTATTCTATTTGTAATATGTCAACTTTCTCTAAATTATAAGTTCAACATTTTAAAATAAAATAAAGTATTTTTTAATATATAGTTTCCATCTTGATATATCATTTTTTAAAATTAAAAAAAAAAAAAAAAATCTTTCATCACATCTCAATAAATTATGAATATTTGAAATGGCGAAAAACTAGCGAATGAAACGGAACAGTTTTTATTTTATTTTACTCTTTTGAGAAACGGAACAATTGTGAGAGATTGAATGGGATGGAATCAGCCAATAGAGTGGTTCATCAATTATTGAAATTGAGTTTAGTTATTATTTTATTTAGAATAAATTGGGTCAAATTAATGAAAATTGTTGGGTTGAATTGAATTATTTTTTATTGGCTTATATTGATTTGGATTAACGGAACTAACTCGAATATATTATTATTGATATTATAAAATAATTTTTACTTCTAACATAATTATATATAATTTATTTTATTTTAATATTTACTCCGGGACATTTTAATATTACAAAATTCTATGAAATCACATCATAATAAAAAAATGAAATTGAGTTATGAATGTAAGTCATTATAATAAATAATAAGCATAGGTTGGAATTAAAAAACAAAAATAACAACTCAATGGTGTCCAACTCAAAAATATAAAGATTGTTTGTGTTAAGTTACTTAAATACATAGAATCGGATGGACTGATAAATTTACCCACTCGAAAGATTGAATTGGTTGAAAAAATTTCTTTAATCCAACTAAAAAATATAAAGGTTGTGTTTGTTGTCATTAAGACTCATGAGAAAAATATGAGATATTTAAGTTGATTGAGTTTTTTCATTTCTCGAACACCATTGCAAGTGCATAGTCCACAAGAAAAGGTTGGCCGATAAGACGAGTACTCATCTCATAAACTCTTAATTTTTGAAAATTAATAGTTGATTGAATCATGTTTTTGTTTTAAAGATGTTAGGGATCTTTTTAGTTTGAAAATTTCTTGGCCCATTTCTTTTCTGAAACCTCTCCATCAAATTAATTCATAGGTCTCTTGAGAATCACTAAAAATTATAGATGAAGAAATACCTCTAGATACTTAGTTTCGAATCCAAGAAATGATCACATGATTATTTCTTGTCCATAATGGCAAAAGATCCAGCTCAATTGATTTCTTGATGTCTCATCTACAATTCTCGATTTGTTGCTAATAGAGAGAGCAACTATCATGGAACAACTCCATGTAAGTCATCATCATTCATAACCTCAGTGATCAAAATCAAATTACTAGTCCAAATATGGTACTACAACAATTTATTCTTGTCGTCTATTTTGTTGATTGGCGAAGAAATTAGGGCAACAGAAAATGAAACGAGAAAAAAAAAAAAAAAATCAAAAGTAGCAAATCACCCTTAAAAAATATTGTGATACCATATTAATTATGGTGCCACTAAGCTAGTGTTGTGTTGGCGTCATCATTTTATTAATAAAGAAGGGAATTTATACAGCTTAATGGCTAATAACAAACTTAAAACATAAAGTTAGTTTTGCATTATGGTCGTCATAGTATCCGTAATATACTTCAAATTGTAAATGCGAATATGCATAAAAGAGTTAAACTTTTCCTATCCATCTCTTAAAAGTAATTTTTTAAAGTCAACTTCCACCAACCTTCCTTTTCACTTGACTTCTTCAACAAATTATGGCTTACCATTTCCAAATAAAAGGTGTTATCTAGCACATGAATAATTAAACAATGTAAAGGAAGATAAAAGAAAACTTAGCAGTTAATTAGCTTTTTTTTTTTTCTTTTAGTATAAATTAAGGGAAGGAAACAATATCGATTTTTATGATTAAACTCATAACACTCGTGTTAATTAGCTATTCATAAATTCGAATTATGTTTTTATATTGATATATGGCAAAATAACTAACTATTATAAATAACTACTTATAACATTATAATACAAAAATAAATAAATCCATGATAAAAAATATATTAAAAATTGTAAGTTTTTTTTTTTTTTTTTTTTTTTGAGTACACAAAAATTTTAAGGTTGTTTATATGTTAATTGGTTTTTTTTTTTCAATTAAGTCCATATTATTTAAAAAGAATAATTTAGTCATATATGTATTAGCATTTTTTTTGTTGTATTAAACTAATAACATTTTTTTATTCTAATTCCTCAACACTATCGGTATAAATAAAGGTTGTCAATGGGTCAATCAGTTATGTATGAGTATGTTTGGGCTATTCTTTTAATTTTTTTTATTCATTTTCTTCCTTTTTCAATCTATTCTCTTTTTACTTGACCAAACATACCAGTAGTGAGTGAAAACGGGGAGATAGAGATTTCTTTGGTCTAACAAAAAAAAAAACAAAAATAGATTTTGTTCTCACAACTTGTTCTTAAGCTTCATTCTCGCCAATCTAGCTTGTATCGAATTTTAATATCATTTTTATTGAATAGAATATTCATTTGGGTTTATGGATACTGATATCATATTAGAAAACGTGAACATCCATTTATAAATGCTTTGAGGACTCTTTACTTTTCAATGTGGAATAATGAGATCTTAATATTATATGCTTGTAAAATTGTTATAAATCAACCTAAGGAAAGTGAAAATAATATTTACTTAGTAAAACAAACATAATGATCTATTTATTTATAAAACAAATAGTTTAGAGGGGTCCAAAAAACGTAAAGATACATAAATATAATTAATCACTAATTTCTAATGACTAAAACAATCACTAATTTTAATTATCTATTTCTAACTACGCATTTCTAATTATTCATTTCTAATCGCACATTTTTTATTTCTCGAACCAATCCCTCATTTTTAATCACATCTAAATGAGTTAGTGTCTACCTCTTTATAGACTATCATTCAAACGGGCTATTAATTATAGTTTCTCTATAAATAACTACATCCTTGCGAAATTATTAAACTCAATTTTCTAATTGCTCAAAACAACTTCTCATTTATAATAATTAAAATTAAAACAATCATTCAGCAATTCTACTACAAACAGTTTTTATTAGTTTTTTTTTTTTTTTTTTGAAATCAGTTTTTATTAGTTTCTAATATTGGGGTATGAGGGGTTTTTTTTTTTTTTTTTCGTAATTGTTTTGGGAGTGCGATGGTGGCAAATTTTTTTTTTTTTTTTTTGCTAAAATAGAAACTCAAATGTAATTAATGTGTTCTTCATTAATTACATATATACGTGTGTGGATATTCATTTTTAACCCTTTTTTTTTTTATAACCATTAATTTCTAACATCTAAACGAGTATTGTTAAAAACGAACTATTAATTACAAATTCTCTATAAATAATTAACTATAACTAAAGTAATATCGTTAAAACTCAAATTTCTATTCGATGTAAATATATATGTGTGTATGTGTGTGTATATATATTTATTTATTTTAATTTTTTAACCTCAATTAGATTGTACTCAAAATAATAATAATAATAATAATACGACTAAGAAAATTGTATCCATTCAAAAGAAAATCTCCATGACCCAAGACATAAAAGTTACTTTTGAAAAATTTTCGACTATTTATAAATAAAAGTATGACCTTTACAATTGAAAAGATTTTTTTTTTTTTTTTTTTTTTTTTTTTTTTTTTAATTGCAACTTTCAATCAATAATGAAATTGAGAGATCCATCTTCACCTCTTAATTACAAGAGATCCATCTTCACCTCTTAATTATGGATGGACATTTATTTCAATTGAGTTTTTTTTTTAATTATTATTCATCAATATATATTAGAATAAGGATTCAAATATATAATTTCATGATGAGTAGATGGAACAATGCGTTGTTAGAACTTTACAAAAAAAAAAAAAAAAAAAAAATTACATCATTCAAAAATAGTTTGAATTTAATGATTTTTTTTTTTTGAGACATGAATCTGAAAACAAATGAATCAGTAACATAAATGTGTTCTCATATTCAATGAAGTTATTATTTAAAAAATAATAATAATAAACTTGTAGATTCAAATCACCATTTCTAATGTATAAATAAACTCAAAAAATGATGCAACTGCTCACAGTTCTAACTGTTGAAAGAGTTATAATTTTGTTTTGTAATGTAATAAATCATCATAAACAATTTCTTACTGTGTAATGAATTCAACATAAAGTCAAAATCATTACTTTATAAAACTCTTTCAAAACTAAAACAAATTTATAATTTAACAAAAACTAATGCTTCCATTAATTAAATCTTGTTCAAACCAAATCGTATAATTTTTGTCAGTTTCGTTAATTCAATAATATTTAAAGTAAAATGGATTTAACTTGTAATTTTTGTTTATTGTGTGTAAGGTCTGATTTAGGGTCTACTTAGGACCTTACACTTAAATGCACTATTAAATGATAATAGAGACATCATGAATAATATCACATTTATTATAAAACTTAAAACAGTTCGAAACAGTTAATCGATTATAGGGTACGTACTCTTAAAACATAAACAACATTTGTAAATAAACATACATGTCTCAATAAAATACTTCGTGCAGAAATGAATTCAAACAAGCATTAAAACTCTCTGGTCTAATGCACTTTATTAGAACTAGTCTCATGGCCACATCAGCTCGAGCTTCGCCATCCAATTATACTCGCGAGTACCTATGGCAAACCACAGAAGAAAACGGTGAGTCGTTAAACTTAGTAAATGCCACATCACGGGACCTACATGAACACATATAAGAGCAAATAACACAAATATCAAAGTAAGCACAAAAAGGATCTATTGTCCCATTGCTCCTATAAGCTATCTATTGACCAATGTCAAAAATACTAAAATACCCATTGTTGAGTCCCTCGACTCTAGGCAATAAAGGTAAGATATGAGAGTGCGAGAGCCTCTCGGCGAGCTGAGCTACCTGGTGGCCCCCAAGCCTCAAACACTCGTTGCATGGTGGTAGTACAAGCACCTCATGTGGTGGGATATCGCCCACACCCCCACTCATAAACATGAAAAGTCAGGCAGACGCTGGTACGTATGGCTAATCGGGTGGCCGCCAAGTCCCTAACAGTACTATAAGTAGGAAGATCTTCCCCTTGTCTGGCATCTGATCTGACCTTCTATCCGAGTCTCAATACCAGTCCACGTTGTCCTAGCACGAGCTCATGCTAAAATACTGTAACAATCAGGTCCTTTTTAAGGTGACTTAACATCACAAACAAGTCTTCTATAGGACGGTCACTAAACATGTTTTCATAACATACAACATATCCCTTATAGAACAATCAATAAACATACTTCACGATTAGGAAATATAAAGAGTCTAGCATACTCGTTTCTAATTTCATAACAATAATACAACGTGTCATCAATCAAGTTCACATCATCGCAACATAAGAACGGTACAATGAAATCCAGAGGCTAACTACCCCAACATGCATTCATATTACCCACGTCGGTACATCCTAGGTAACAGTCCCTTACCTTTTCCAAAAATTCGCTTAGTTTAACCTTCGGAACCCTTTCGTGCAATCCCCTAAAGTTTCTCCACAAACAACTGCTTCTATAAGACAAACGAGTCAGAATCTGCACCTAAAACCTTAAAAAATGAACTTGAGGCATAGGGTTTACCTTAGGGGCAAAATTGAGATTTTCCCTCACCAAAACACGGCGACGCGTGGGTTAGTGGTCACCGGCGGATGAAACATCGGCTCAAGAGGATCGGAATCAAGCTGGGGCACGTCAACCAGGCTAAAAAACACGCTGAGAGGGCGGATTGGGAAACACAGGCTCGGCTAGCGCACTCAGCTAGGTTAGGATGGCGCTGCAGATTCGGCAGATCACGCCCAATGCGAAGCTGAGACGGAAGTGTGAGGTCTAATATGAACACGACATGCGTCCTCGTCTTGCTGACGAACAACCTCGGCAACGCTGATAGGCTGGAGCTGACGACGAATGCGATTGGTGTAGACTGGCGATGCTGATGCAACAAGCAGACACTGATTGGGCTAGAGATTGGCGTCCGCTGATTGGAGAAGGAGCGATTGTGATTCCACGTGCGACAGGCGGCATTGACAAGCTGGGGGCTTTTGTTTGGGGCGACGGCTGCATTGAAATCCACACGATAGTTCTGAAAAAGGCAATTTTGGGATTGTGCTGCTCTAAAATCGATGGAAAAAATGAATGTAAATGATTAAGAGTATAAATCAGAAATGAAAGTGATCTTTTGGCCTTATATGACAATTGTAAAACAAGCAAAATGACCAAAAATGCCCCCTAGGGCTAAATTGTAATTTAGCCTTAATTTTCCATCAGTTTACCACTTTGCCCTTCTCAAAGCAAGTCCATTTAAGTCCAGTAGAGGCCAAATTAATCATTTTAACCCCTACGGGTAATTCGAGAAAATCCAAAACATATCTTAATATACAAGGGGAGAAAGTTTGGGTTGTTACATTATGTTATATTATTTGAGTCTTATTTGAATCATACCCTACATAGACAATACAACTGTTCTCAAATAAATGAGAGTCAAATATCGATTTTCAAAATTGTATCGTGGCGTGAATTGAATTACTACTAAACAATCAAATCAACTCGTCACTCATATTATATTTTTTGTTTACTAGATGAAAATTTCCAACCTCATACAGTATTATTTTCTCCCTCTTTTAACATTTAAAGATCTATTCATACGGGCTAAATAATCAAACTTTATCCCATATATTACAACATATAAATAAATAAACCAAGATAATATCTCCGAGTCATTTTGAGGTGACCATTTCTCTTTGGTCGTAAATCTGTAAGTCATTTAAATTTGCCAATTGTTATTATTATTAATTTTGAGATACCGCCATCTCTAATTTCATTTGACTATGTGATTAAAAAATAATAATAGTCGTAAGAAAACATTTGATGACATATGTTACTTTCATTATTAAATTCTATAGAATAATCGACTTAACCATTTTTAAAAAATATACCAAAAAAATGTGTAACGCAGGCAATCTCTAATTTGTACTAAAAGAATATTTAAAAAAATTAAAAAGTAAATCAATAACCAATGAGATAGCTTTGGAGTTTTTTATTTATTTTTATTTTTTTTTAATGATAGTTTTCACGTTCATTGTATTTGCGTCTAAAAGAAATAAAAATAAACATAAGCCTTATTAAATTATATAAGTTTACTACCTCTCAAAGAAAAAAAAACAAACAAAAACAAAAGAAAAGAGAATAATATCATTTTTCATCCTAAAATTATAATTTAATTAAATCAAACGTTAAATTTAAACACATATTACAATTTAGACACTTTTGTTTCATTTATAATAA
>JBBMEG010000018.1:15080415-15091486 GCA_037832605.1 Cyclanthera cordifolia | reverse complement strand
ACCAACTTGAGGGGAGTGTAGAAATTACTATTTTAATTTATTTCCGACTATTATTAGGATTATGCTATAATTAGGTAAAGATAAAATAGGAATTAGTTGTTTATTCTGTTTTATCATTTCCTAGAATAGAGGATCTATTGTATTTAGTTTGTGTGTAAATAGGCTATTCAGCCTTATGGAATAAATACAAAAATTTCAACTTCCTAAAACTTCACTGTGCAAATTAAAACCATTCCTTCTTCGCTTACCTCTGCCTCTTATCTCACCATATTTGAATCATCTCCCTTATAAACTGAAAGAGCCTCCTTAAGTTTCTCTCCATAAGGCATAAGATTTCCTCCAACAATAACTTTGAAAGAGCACCATGTATTGTATATCCAATTCTTCCACACGCTTGATAGAATAGAGGCAGTTTCTCATACATTATCCTCACCCATTTCTCAGCTGCCATAAGTCCACTTTTCAATTTCAAGGCCGGGACACTAAAATCAATCGTCACCTTAAATCTTATAAGATTTCCCCTGTTTCGGCTGTCTCATTCCCTATCCCAATAGATAAACTCGCCTAACATTTGACCCAATTTTCTTGTGCTCGCCTTCATGTGACACGTTGGGGACATCGTGTAATCTTATCCAAAAGCCCCAAACTTAAACTCCAATTTTGATACTCGTTTTCCCCCAGTCATGGCTTCGAAAAGAATCAAAGAATTATCAAACATTCGGTATTTTCGGAATCAGCTTTAAAAACGTTCACACTAACCTGATCTTCCGAGAAAATTTTGCACACCATCGAGCTCTCCAGCTCTTTTTTGAAGCTCGTAATATCATCTTCATCGAGCTCAAAAACTTCTATTCCTTCTCGCTCTACGATCTCCAATTTTTCCATCATCTGAGCAAAGGTAAAAGTTTTCATCAGTTTGTGTAACGTCTTGGAATTTTTGGAGTATTTATTTATGTAATTAACTTGATAATCTTTAATTTTATGAGTTAGTTATTCATTAGACCCTATGGTTATAGTACTTTTATTCTATAGGTGTAAACTTCAATTCTAGCCAAAATAGGCTCAAATAGGCGATTTTAGAAAGTTTGGGGTCAAACTGTAATTATCCAAGAGTTTTCCTTATAAATACATAATCTTAGAATTGGATTAGGGTTTCCACACTATAGTCTCCTCCCCCAAATTTCGAAATCATATTTTCACTCTTGGCCATGATCCTTGTTGCCGCTAACACAAAAAAGTGTGAAATTCTTCATCATGTTTTTTCATTCGTAGATCTTCATCGTTCCTTGTTCTTCAAGGTTAGTTATTTCCAATCTTAAACCCTGAGTTTAAAATACTTTTCGATCCAAGAAACTCATCTTTATCATCTTGTTATAGTCAAAAGCTCTAGGAGGATTTGTTGGTGTTTTTCGAATTCAAGAACCTTCGAATCTTAGTTTCATTCTTTCTTTGTCAATCCAATAACCAAGGTAAATATAATCTTCCTTTCTGTCTAAACAAAACTCTTTGCTGATTTATTTGTGGGGTTTAAAAGGAAGAACCATAATATTTTTCTCTTTTTGTGGTTGTCGCAAACCATAGGCAATCTCAAAAAGTTTGTGCCGTTTTGCTTCACATATTCTATCTTGCCCTAATTTCGTACAAGGTAATCTTTTTTTCTAATTTAATGGATCTTTCTTGATTCTTGATAGGATCTTGGAGATTTTCTTGATTCTTCAAGAAAAGTCGCCAAATCTAGAAATTTATCGCCTTTTTGTGTTTCCTTGTTTCAAGCACTTAGGTTTTGGAATATTTATTATTGAGAATATTTTTGATTACCAACCAGTAGCTAAGAAGTTAATAGGAGTTAACGAGAAACCCCCTTCCCAAACCTAAGTTTTGGTTTTTGGCGACTTTATCGATTATTGTACATTTACCATTTGACAAGTTTAGAAATCATTGTATAAATTGATCCTTATATGTTGGTTGGCCATAATTGATCATCTTGAACCTTATTCTACTGATTTGACTATCATTGATCAACGTTGACCGGGTCAACCGAGTTTGACCGAGTCTCGGGTCACAAAACGCGTTTTTCGAAGTTGGGTCCCCTTGAGTAAAATAAATGTCATGATTCTATTTTTGGCGTCGGTTTAGCGAACTGAGGTCTAATTTATCTATTTTGCATGTTTATTTTCTTAGGTCGATAAGAACCTTTTTGGGACTTATTGGAAGCATTTTTGCGATCGTTCCAAGTAAGGATTTCTTACCGTGAGTTGTGTGGACCATGTACACTGTCTTGTCTTACCTTCCTATGAATATGTGTTGTGATTGATTTTTGTATGCATATATGTCTGGCTAAGCATGTGATATTTAGGGTCGTTAGATGATCTGGTTATAACGCATGTGAACTATGTTATGTGATGCTTCGTGGTGATGTGTGATAATCTGTTGTTGTTTTAGTATCGCGACGCATGCTAATTACTATTTAGTAGTATAAGATGCCAAACGTGTAATTAGGATGCTAGAGGTTTGCATGTGTGCATGTTAATTACTGTTTAGTAGTATGAGATGCCAAACACGTAATTAAGATGCTATATGTTTGCCCTTGTGCATGTTAATTACTGTTTACTAGTATGGGATGCCAAACACGTAATTAGGATGCTATATGTTTGCTTATGTGCATGTTAATTATTGTTTAGTGGTATGGGACACCAAACAAGTAATTATGATATACATATTTGCTTGATTGTCATGAAAGGCCACTTAGAGGTATGGGACACCAAGTAACCTACTATGACAGATGTATGGTCATGTGTCATTCTTAGATAGTTCGGTTAGTTCGTCATCATCTAGAGGCAGTAGAGGATGGGATGAACCATGCCCCCTCATCGTTGGAGATAGAATGTATTTGCTCCCTCCAATAGCCAGGGATATGATGTCACATGCCACCCTTGACATAGCCTAGTTTCAGGCATGCTAGAGCGGGGTCTTGATCATAGTGTAAGCCTGCTACGGGAGGGTCTTTAGCTTCAGGCGATTGGTGCGGACGGGCTGTTCTAACTATTGTCGAGGGCGTTGATAGTTGTGTTTAGTGTACACCTTTCTCGAGTCTAAGTTTAGGTATGTGTGGACCTAGACCATGACAGTCTGTGCAGGCCTACACACTGTCGGGTTTACAATAGCATGTAGTGTATGCGTACACGCTCTAGGCACTGGGCGGAAAGCTCTCTAGGACAGAGACGTAAGTACACCATTCGTGTTGAGTTTAGAGCAATTAGTTGGGTGAGCGCACTCGGGGCCTCACAAGGGGAGCATAGGCGTGCTTCTCGAGCCATGGATGTGTTCCGTGTGCCAGTAAGAATTGGATGAGTGCACTAGGGGCCTCACAAAGAAGGCATGGGCATGCCTTCAGGTTATGTAACGTACTTCATGACCTAGTTAGTGTTGCGTTGTGTTCGAGTTTGGTTGAGCATGTGTTTACTTGTGGTGTAGCTGGACTGTGTATATTGTACCCCGGTTGGGAATTCTTACGAGGTATATTTATACTCACCCTTATTATGATTTTTCATCAGGTAAGCATGGACTATATCAGGATGGCTAGTTGAAAGGAGCTGGCAGGATCATATGGGAAGCCGCTGCATAGTTGTCATTATTTAATGAGTCATTTCTTTTTGCACGTTATTTGAGATTGATAATTATTTGAGTTAAGTTTTAATTGTTTTTTTAAATGTTTGCAACCTCTGGCCAGAAACTAATTGATTTATGATTTAAATGATTTAAGAATAGTTATTTGTTTTTTTTATAAACGGTTTATTTCCGTTATGTCAGTTTAAATCCATGCATATCAATAAGGATACTATGTAATAACTATTTAGAAAAGTCGGGTCGTTACAGTTTGAACCCCTAACCCGATCCTTCAAGCTACCGCACCTTGCACCTTTCCACGAATAGGTTAAAACCCCAATCATCCTCCACACACAGCTGCCTCTGCAAAACTATAGGAAACCAACCAAAACTAGACCTCCATCTTTACGAGAGACCCCTTCTCACACACTTAAGAGTAAATCCATGAGAGAAACTAGAGACCCTTTTAATTTTGATTCCAACTAGTTAACCAAACACTTCCTTAAAGACGTAAATTTGTCTAGGAAGTTGGGGTTTTCGTGGCATAAGCGAGGTTGTCTCCTTTCAAGAGTAAATCATGTCTCTTTTTCTTTAGCGAAGTCTTATACTTATGAGTGACATATGGATATGAGCTTATCCATAAAGTCTTTCAAAAAAATCTAAAGCAAGGGGGTGACCGTAGGTATTTGGTATAGCGAATTAGAGACTAGTGTTTTCATGACGGTTAAGATGTTGGCCCGAAAGTATGATTTGTGTAGTAGATTAGGCCTTAGAGTTCATTTCTTAAGTGTAATCATGCTTTGAATTATGAAGACGAACAAGCTCGCCTATAACGCCCATAGTTGTGACAGGTACATGAATAAACCAAAACCATATCCGAATAAGAGAGATCTTGAGGGATATAGTTTCATGGTTAAGAAAGACTTAAAAAAATTGATTTGTACTACCTATACTAATAAAATACATCTTCCTTTTTTATGGCTCAATCGAAAGAACTTCTTTGGTCTGTGGGGATAGTCTTCATGATTAGAAGCACTTTAAGATACCAGGGGAATGCCAGAACCCAAGAGAACCAAATATGAATTCCATAGCGAATCCAAATCCTGGACCACAGACATTACATTCCATTACGATTATTGGGAAACTTGGTTTTGATTTATTCCTTTTGGCTAACAAGTTTAAATTTAGGTTTCTTTAAAAAAATCCATTCAAGATTTGTTAAAAAATAGATTTTTTTTTTTTTTTTTTGTGATAAAGTTGTCAAAAATAGTTTTTTGTTTTTTAATGTTTGAGTTAAAATAGATTGTTTAACCAATACTCCTATATATTATTAGATCTGAAAACGAAAGAAAACATATTTTCCCACTCAAAATAATCTTGAAAAGAAGAGCAGAAAACGTCAAAAGAAAAATTGAATGGTGTGGGGGCAGCGGGCAGCGGGGCGCGCCTTTAAAATATTACCAAATTTTCTCTGTCAATTTTCTAAATTATAAAACAATTTTAAAAAAGAAAACAAAAATGTCACATTGTTATTGGTGGGTGTACAGCTGTCTCCAGATATTTTATTTTCAAAATCTGAAGACAAAGCCAACGGCGTAACAGCGGACCGTTACTTTTACCAAACGCCGTTGGAGCACGTGGCTGCTCTCTTTTGAAACCCTAGCTTCTTTCCCGCTCATTTCTTTCAAAATTCCCTAAATAAAATTTTAACCGTTATTTCCTTTTATTTCTATAAAGATCTCTCCGTCCCCACTTTTCTTTTATAACTTCATCTCTCTACCATTTCCTTCTCTCTCTCTCTCTCTCTCTCTCTCCTCTCTAGGGTTTCTTGGATTCCCTCTCTGGTTTTTCAATTTTCAGCCTCCATTTCTCTTCAAGATGCGTGAGATTCTTCACATCCAAGGAGGCCAATGCGGCAACCAGATCGGTGCCAAGTTTTGGGAGGTGATCTGTGCCGAACACGGCATCGATTCCATCGGCAAGTACAATGGCGAATCAGATCTTCAACTCGATCGGATTAATGTTTACTACAACGAAGCCAGTTGCGGAAGATATGTTCCTCGCGCCGTTCTCATGGATCTGGAGCCTGGTGTTATGGACAGTATCAGATCTGGACCTTACGGTCAGGTTTTCCGACCTGATAACTTCGTCTTTGGTCAGTCCGGTGCCGGAAACAACTGGGCTAAAGGTCATTACACCGAAGGTGCTGAGCTTATTGATTCGGTTCTTGATGTTGTTCGCAAGGAGGCTGAGAACTGTGACTGTTTGCAAGGTACTTTTGATTTTCTATTTTCTTTTCTGGATCTAGGATTCTTGGCTGTGTAGTCGTTCTCAAGATGATTTGGATCTGTAGGGTTTCAGGTGTGCCATTCGTTGGGAGGAGGCACTGGATCTGGAATGGGAACTCTTCTGATCTCGAAGATCAGAGAGGAATACCCAGATAGAATGATGCTTACATTCTCTGTTTTTCCATCTCCTAAAGTTTCCGATACCGTTGTTGAGCCTTACAACGCAACTCTATCTGTTCATCAACTTGTTGAAAACGCCGATGAGTGCATGGTTCTTGATAACGAAGCTCTTTACGATATTTGCTTCCGTACCCTGAAGCTCTCCACCCCAAGCTGTAAGTATCTGATATCATAGATCTTAGATCTGTTGTTTAAATCTCTATTTTCGATAATTATCTGATAGATTTCTTGTTTTCCTGGCAGTCGGTGATCTTAACCATCTCATTTCTGCTACCATGTCTGGCGTGACCTGTTGTTTGCGATTCCCTGGACAGCTTAACTCAGATCTGAGAAAGCTTGCCGTGAATCTCATCCCATTCCCTCGTCTGCACTTTTTCATGGTGGGTTTTGCTCCCCTCACATCTCGTGGATCTCAGCAATACAGAGCCCTCACTGTACCCGAGCTCACGCAGCAAATGTGGGATGCTAAGAACATGATGTGTGCTGCTGATCCCCGTCATGGTCGCTATCTTACTGCCTCTGCTGTGTTCAGGGGCAAGATGAGCACAAAGGAAGTAGATGAACAAATGATCAATGTCCAGAATAAGAACTCTTCATACTTCGTTGAATGGATCCCCAACAATGTGAAATCTACAGTCTGTGACATTCCCCCAACTGGATTGAAAATGGCATCGACATTCATTGGTAATTCAACATCAATCCAGGAGATGTTCCGCCGTGTGAGTGAGCAGTTTACAGCTATGTTCAGGAGGAAGGCTTTCTTGCATTGGTACACAGGGGAGGGCATGGACGAGATGGAGTTCACTGAAGCCGAAAGCAATATGAATGATCTGGTTTCCGAGTATCAGCAATACCAAGATGCTACGGCGGAAGAAGATGATTACTACGAAGAAGATGAGGATGCTGCTGATCACGATGAGTGAAGGACGTGAGAAGGCAGGGGGGGCTGGGGGGGAGGTGCTTTTGTGAAGGCCTAATTCAATTCATAGCTGTAGAATTATTAGGCCATACTATCATCGTCAATTAAGATTGCTTTTTTACATTTCGGTTTTTGATTGTGTCATCTGGATAATGGAGTGAAGAATATCAATTACATATGCTCGTATAATTTGTTATTCTGCTAATTTTCTCTATTGAATATATTTCCAGATTTTAAGCTCTTCCCATCAGTGGATTATTTGAAATTTTCACTATTTACAGAAGAAATTCTGCAACTATGATGATATACACTCGCAGGTTTGTCATAAGTTAGCTTTGAACTTTTTACTGATCCCTTATTTTCTACATTTTCCATTACTTCATTTGATGCAACAGCACCTAGTAATAAAGAAGTGGCCCAAAATCTGGAACATGTTGTGTAGGGCATAATTTTGAAGGGCAGCCCATTCAAAATATGAGTCTTATTTTTGCTGTCTTCAGCGAGAGAAATGTACTATTAAAATTGGCCTTAATTTCTTTGTAGACCTTTCTTAAGTTGAACTCACTGGACCTGCGATTTGTGATTAGCAGCATAACCAGAGTTTACAATGTAGAATTTTTCAAAGCTGTTGCCAATTACGAGCTAACTAGATCCAGGAAAAAAAAACTGGATGGTATTAGAGTTGAGCTTTATCAGTGTTTCAAAAAGTACACTGGCCTTTATTAAAGCTCTAGCTGGGCTCCTTGTGGACTTTTGTGTTTTACTCTTTTACCTATAATTTATGTGTTTTGTTTTGTCTCCTTATAAACTTTGCTTGTGTATACATTTGAAGCTGGTGATAAAATTTTTAAGTATTAAAATATTTTGAAATCTCATGTACATGTTGTATATTACTTTTAATTAAAACTTCATTTCTTTTTTCACTAAAATGAAAATTAATAGTTAAATTTTATTTATTTTATATATTATTCTTAATTAAAATTCATTTACTTTCATAAAATAAAGGTTAATAGTTGATTTTATGTATATTTTATATATCATTATTGGTTAAAAATTTTATTTCTTTCCATTAAAATGTTTTGCTTATACATATATTCATATATATATTATTTTTTTTTATATAGTGCATGTGTGTCAGACTTTTTATATATTGAGATTTTAAGAGTATTTAGAATTAATATTTAGAATGAATATTTATTTTAGATATTTAGTAGTACTAATATTTAGAATGAGGATTTATTTTGAGTATTTAGAAGTATTTAGAAGCAATGATTAGTAATGATTGTGGTTAAAAACTTCATTTGAATAGTTTTAAGAGTATTTGAAATTAGTATTTAGAATTAAAATTTATTTTGAGTATGTAGAAGCAATATTTACCATCAAAACCTCGTTTGGATGTAGTTTTTATTAGTATTTAAGATTAGTATTAGAAATGAATATTCATCTTGAGTATTATTTAAAAGTAATGATTGCAATTAAAACCTCGTTTGGATGTAAATTTTTTAGGAATATTTGATAAATATTAGTTTGAAATACTAGTCCAAATACTCATACCAAACATCCCTAAATGTTATGGTGCATTGATTGCATTTTTAAAAACACGGAGGGGATGTTTGATATTAGTATTTGAAAGAGTATTTCAAATTAATATTTACTAAATATTTTTAAAAAAACTACATCCAAACAAATTTTTGATTGCAATAATTATTTCTAAATATTCAAAATAAATCTTAATTTTAAATACTAATTCTAAATATTTTTAAAATCTTGATCCAAACCCACCGAGTGTTATGGAGCATTGATGATGTAGCTTCTTCTTGCAGAGTAATGCAAAAGGGTCGGTTAAGTGTGTTGACTGAGGTCTTAAATATTGAAACTTTTACACTTTTCTCCAAGACCAAGTTCCCTTCCTAGCACATGTTGCTGTCTGTTGAAATAATATTACAAAAATAAAAGATTCTTGCAGTGCTGCCCTGGTTATCTTCCAACTTGTCATAAATATTTCATATCAACATGCGAAGGTTTATGTCATTTACGCAAATTAAGATTAATATAGGGGTATATGTATAATTAGTTAGAAAGTTGGTTAGAGATTTCAATTATAAATACAAGGGACGAGTAAATGAGGAAAACATCCAAATATTGAAAATTTTCTTAGTAGTTCAAGAGAATTGTTTTCTAGAAAATGGGAGGTTTCAAATCTTATTAAAACTTGATTACCTCCTTTGTTTTTTGGTTATTTGATACTAATATAGATATTGAGTTCTATCAGTAAGATAGACAACAAAACTTTTACCTGCTAACACGATCGACATTTATGAAATATTGCATGTGGAAGAGAAAAATTTGCCTATTTTTTTGGAGATACTTGTACATACTTCTCATCTCATTTATGTGAATAATAATGTATCGCATGTTTAATTTGTCATTTCTCTCTTTTAAGACAATTCATCATTTTTTTATATTTATATTTTAGAAATTTTTTATATAATGATGTGATACTTAATTATCTACAAAAATGACAGAAAGTATGCACGAGATATAGCTTCTTGAAAAATTGGTAAATTTTGCTCGGTTAAGAGGTGGATAGTGATGCTTGAAAAGCTCTTGAAAGATGGAGGCAAATGAAATTGATGAACACATTGATAACACTCCATGGAGGAAAAATATTAATTGCAACCCTATCAAAAAACCTGCATTCCAATTAATATTTTATCAGCAAAGAATGATTTCTATGGGAGATAGTTACATTGTGGCCTTTGTCTATGTTTTTTGAAGCACCTACAACTATGCACTGCAAATCAGATTAGTTAAATAAATATTAGCTTACTAGTTTATGCTAAAATTAAATGTCTTAAATGTATGCATTACTACTGAATCAAAAACTGAGACAAAAGCACAAAAAAAAATTAACAATGATAGCAGAGGAGAATCCAACAAATTTAAAGGGAGAAACCTAGTATAGTATTGAACAACTTCAACTACCAATATTCAATACAATGCTGCAGAAAGCATGGATATAAGTACACATTGAAGATATGAGAGAATAGAGAAAACTAATCATCCTATTTTACTATTTATATTACCATTAACCCTCATTCTTAATTGCTTGGCCATTCCCTCTTTTCCTAGTTGCACGTTGTGAGAGGATTGATCTGAAGTGGTTGAAATAGTAGTCGACTGCCTTGTCAGACGAGAGTGATTTTGGGAGTGAGTTGTAACATCCTCCCTCAAACGAGGAGCAGAGAAAAATTGAAGCTCGAGTTTGCCTCGAAATGTATGGAAAGACTGTGGAGACCGTAGTTTTGTGTTAAGCAATATGCGAGCTGATCATGTGAACGGATATGTTGGAGATCAAGTTTGCTAGCAAGGAGTTGATCACGAATGAAATAAGCATCGATTTCTATATGTTTAGTACTAGCGTGACTCACCAGATTCTTTGCAAGGGCATTGGATGAAATGTTATTGTTAGAATTATTTAAATCGAATAGAGCAGGGTCACAACTTAAAATAGATTGAGAATAATAATAATAGTAATGAAGAGGAAGAAGAGAAAGAATGACACAACGATTTTACGTGGAAAACTCCTAAATAAATTAGGGTAAAAACCACGGGTAAGGATAGAAGAACTTTACTATAAAAATAGGAGTTACAACCTTCTCTCTTACAAAGTACAACAAACTTTCTATAAAGGAGAAACACTCTCTATTTTTATCTCACAACCTCACTCTTTAGGAAATGAGATGTCTTGAATGATTTTTGGATGACTTGCCAAGAATGGGTACCCACCTATTTGTAGTACTCATAAACTTGGGCTCCAAGCAAAAATTTATAGTCACAATTTTGCCACATTTTCCCTTTGTGACAAGTAAATCAAATGGTTTTAGTTTTGTCACATCTTCCCTTTGGAGAAAGTATAAAGAAATATCTAGATTTTTCTTTGACATCAAAGTGTGTAGTGAGTTCTAGGCTTTTCCATTTTTTATTTTTAACAATCTATTACTTGGAGATTTGATTGATCATCAATAAATCTCCACATCGTTCTTTCTTCCTTGCCATCTCCATGTTGCTCATGTTT
>JBBMEG010000018.1:15068669-15080315 GCA_037832605.1 Cyclanthera cordifolia | reverse complement strand
TTTTTATGAGTCCATTGAAAGAGAAGGGAAGAAATCTTCAACACACAATGTTGTCATCAAGAATTCTTCCCATTTTTTATCTTCAAACTTCTCTCACAAAACACATCACAGACACTAAATCATTAAATGTTTGAATGAGCATTTGGTTAAGATGCACTATTTCACCCTCCACCCAAGCCTTTATTGACACTAAAAAGCTCAAGAGCACAAATTTATCTTGCTTGTCTTGACATCGATACATCAACTTATTTGCGATAGTTATTTGATGTCGGTTGGAGAATTTGATATCACGAGTCTTCGTCATTTCTATTCATAGTCCATGGAACTCCATTTCTTTATATGATTTTTTTAGTACAAATTGGGAGAGAAACAACAAATCCTACATAGAAGGTACAACTGTTCTTAAATAACGAGAGTTAAATATCATATTCATGTCGAACTTGTGACGTGGTGTTGAACTGGATTATCACCAAACAATGAAACAAAGACGACACTAATCTTTTCAATTTGAAATCAAACTAAGTTTGAGAAAAGAGATTTATTCTTGTTTGTGTAGGTTTCAAATGGATAATGTACCATGTGTTTGTAGCAATTGAAAGTAACTATTTATTAACCTAAAAAAATGCATAACTATTTATTCATTAAAAAGAAAAAGATATGTGTGCATATAAAAATTTACTATTTTCACGCCTCATGAAAATCCCTTAAATTTAAATTAAATGAGTTAATTAAAAAACTAATCAAATTTTAAGAGATAATTGCTCAAAGCATTGAGTTTTATTTATTACAAAAAAAACTCCAAAAAGTTTAGGGATGATTTAATATTAAAAAAAACAAAAAACAAAAAACAAAAATGTCGGTCAATAACATTAACCTTAGGTCGCGGTTGGTTTGAATCTCCTCATCTTGTAATCTAAAAAAAATAAATAAATAAAAACAAACAAACAAACAAAAAATCCACGTTGGTATCGGTGGAGGCCAGCTGTTTCCAGATTTACTTTCAAAATTTGAAGGCATACCAACGGCGTAACAGCGGGCCGTTACTTTTACCAAACGCCATTGGAGCACGTGGCTCTTTTTACACTAATTTTTCCAAACCCTAACTTATTTCCCGCTTATTATTTCAAATTCCCTTAATTATAATTTTAACCGTCATTTCCTTTTATTTATTTCTATAAAAATCCCTCCGTCCCCACATCTTCTTTTTAACTTCATCTCTCTCCCGTTTCCATTTCCATTTCCATATCCATCGTCCCTCTCTCTCTAGGGTTTCCTGAAACTCTTCTCTGCAATTCGCTTTTCAGTCTCAATTTCCTGTCAAAATGCGTGAGATTCTTCACATCCAAGGAGGCCAATGCGGCAACCAGATCGGCGCCAAGTTCTGGGAGGTGGTTTGTGCCGAGCACGGCATCGATTCCATCGGTAAGTATACTGGTGATTCCGATCTTCAACTTGACAGGATTAATGTCTATTACAACGAAGCCAGCTGTGGGAGATTCGTTCCTCGCGCCGTGCTTATGGATCTTGAGCCTGGTGTTATGGACAGTATCAGATCTGGACCATTCGGTCAGGTTTTCAGACCTGATAACTTCGTTTTTGGTCAGTCTGGTGCCGGTAATAACTGGGCTAAAGGACATTACACCGAAGGTGCGGAGCTTATTGATTCCGTTCTTGATGTTGTTCGCAAGGAGGCTGAGAATTGTGACTGTTTGCAAGGTATTTTTAGTTATCTGGCTTTCTTCTTTTTAAATTTTAGGTTTCTTTTTTTGTGTTTTGTTGTTGAATATGGGCTGGATCCGCGTATTAGGGTTTCAGGTGTGCCATTCTTTGGGAGGAGGGACTGGATCCGGAATGGGAACTCTTCTGATTTCTAAGATCAGAGAGGAGTATCCTGATAGGATGATGCTTACCTTCTCCGTTTTTCCATCTCCTAAAGTTTCCGACACTGTTGTTGAGCCTTACAACGCAACTCTCTCTGTTCATCAACTTGTTGAAAACGCCGACGAGTGTATGGTGCTTGATAACGAAGCTCTCTACGACATTTGCTTCCGTACCCTGAAGCTCTCCACTCCTAGCTGTATATTTCTACAATCTTAGATCTAGATCTGTTGTTTCTCGTTTTGTTTTGGAGCATTCTCTAATCGATTTTTGTGTTATGATGGGCAGTTGGTGATCTTAACCATCTGATTTCTGCTACGATGTCCGGAGTAACATGCTGTTTGCGATTTCCGGGACAGCTTAACTCAGATCTGAGAAAGCTTGCCGTCAATCTGATCCCATTCCCTCGTCTCCACTTTTTCATGGTGGGTTTTGCCCCGCTCACTTCTCGTGGATCTCAGCAATACAGAGCTCTTACTGTACCTGAGCTTACTCAGCAAATGTGGGATGCTAAGAACATGATGTGTGCTGCTGACCCTCGACATGGTCGATATCTTACTGCCTCTGCTATGTTTAGGGGTAAGATGAGCACCAAGGAAGTTGATGAACAGATGATCAATGTCCAAAACAAGAACTCTTCGTACTTTGTTGAATGGATCCCCAACAATGTGAAATCTACAGTCTGTGACATTCCACCAACTGGGTTGAAAATGGCATCGACTTTCATTGGAAATTCAACGTCGATCCAGGAGATGTTCCGCCGTGTCAGTGAGCAGTTCACAGCTATGTTTAGGAGGAAGGCTTTCTTGCATTGGTACACAGGGGAGGGTATGGATGAGATGGAGTTCACTGAAGCCGAAAGCAATATGAATGATCTGGTTTCTGAGTATCAGCAATACCAGGATGCGACTGCTGAGGAGGATGAGTATTACGAAGAAGACGAGGGAGAGCACGATGAATAAAGCGTGTGAAGGTGAGTGGTACTTTCATTTGCCAGTCTCTGGCAAGGCAGTGTGTTTGCAATTATGAAAGCCTAAATCATTCATACATGTATGATATTTAGGCCATAATATCATCTTCAATTAAGATTTGCTTTTCCATTTTGGTTCTTTATTGTGTTGTCTGTCTGGATAATGGAGAACATGGATATGGGTTACATATGCGCTTATTATTTGTTATTCTGCAAGTTTTCTCATTTGAATATATTTTCAGAATTGCTCTTCCCATAACAAATTAAATGAGATTGCATAACTGGAGACAGAAAGCACATGATATTCTTCGTTTATCAAATATTATAAGAAGGTTAATTCTGCAACATGTTTTACACTGATTGTTCGATCCCCAGGACACATCACTGGTTATACATTTATTTATTATTATTTTATTAGAACAGATTACTGGTAACTACTATTGAGTCTGCTTCAAGTTTTTCTTTCTGAAGAACAAGTTGCTATACTGTACTTCATAATGAAGGTGTATTTGTGTTAAAACATACTTAATTGGTGTTCTAACTTCTTCCATTAATTTATTTGTGAGGACAGCACCTAGTTAAATAATAATTACTTAGGCCTGGTTTGCAGCATAGTGTATTGATATTTATACTTTGCTTCCAAATTCTTGTTATTGTTTATAAATTTTGGTTATGATTCACTTGTTTTGTTAAGGGAAGATGAAGCTGTGAAGCTACAGATTGAAAATCGGAGTAAAAGTGAAATGATTGTCATTTTAAGCTCTAGTTTTCTGCTCCTGGAAACCGTACTAGAGTGTCTGGATGGTTTTTGTTCAAACCAGTTACAGAGTAATTTATGTTCTCATATAAGAGCACCGTCTAAATAAGAGCTTTTGCTCTCGAAATTCTCCAACTTATAATTATTTTAATATAGCTAATATGCTTGATTTTCGAAAAAGTAAAAAACAAAAAAGAAGTAAATTCAAACATGTTTGAAATGAATAATTTTTTGTGAACCCATTAACAAATTATCATTTTAGTGCTCTTGTGAGTAGGGAGATACTTAGATCGAAGTTCAGAGCATCTAGAATCGAAATTTATTTTGATTATTTAGAAGTAATGATTGCAAAAAAAAAAAAAAGGTTTTGATTTAAATTTGTAAAGTATTTATAATTAGTAATTAGAATGATAATTATATTTTCATTATTTAAATTAATTATTGCAGTAAAAAACTCTTTTAAATGTAGATTTTTATGAGTATTTTAGTAAATACTAAAGTAAAATACTAGGTTTTTTTAGGGTGTGGCTACCTTCAAGTGTTAGTATGTGTTTGAAAGGTAAGATAGAAAAGGAATAAAAGTTTATGATCCTAGTTTGAGGTAGGAGGAATAAAACTTGATTTGATGTGATGAAAATTATTTTTTTATATAAATAAATTGAAGATAATTAATATAATATTTATAATTGAGTATTTTTATTTTACTTATTTTATAAAATAACATTTTTAAGTTAAAAAATATTTTCAAAGTTTATTTATTATTTATTATATGTATTTTATTAAAAATTAAAAAAAAAAGAAATAAAAATATATTTTGTTACACTTAATATTTAAATTAAATTATTCATTATTTTTCATGTATACTTTCTTTTATTCATGAAATATCATATTTAAATTTTATTTATTATTTATAAATTTTAAAATTTGTTACTAAAGCAACTACTTCCATAAAAATAATAATAAATAAAAGCAACCAACGACCAACATAATTTTTTGATTAGCAAATGAAGTAAAACAATTAAAATGTTTAATTTGATAATTGTATAACCAAAAAGATCAAATACATATTTATAATAATACATATATAAATAATTATAAATATTATTTAAATAACTATAGTAAAAAAATTGATGGTAAATATTGAAAGAAAAATAAATACATATACATAATTATAAACAAATAATATAAATAGACGGTCAACAAAATTATATTACCTGGATGAGTTAGTGTATTCGTCCCACCCTGACATGCACTCCAAACATGAACTTAAGAGTTTAATAACAAACCATATATAGATGATGATACAAAGGAACTCGAACAATTGATCGAATGAATTTTAATGCATCGCTGGTTTGTAGTTTAACCCATTTGCTGCTGTTTTGAAACAGTTCAAACTTGTTATTAATGTAAAATAAATTGGATGCTTTAAATTCCTAAAAATGTTCTTTAACTTGCAAATCTCAGGTTAAGAAAAAGTGGGCTAATTATCAATACTTTTGAATTGCAACATGTGATGTAGGGCAACTAATATCAATAATTATTGCTGTCTCCCAGCAGAGAAAAGTACGAAAAGAGTGGCCTTTTGTTGGTACACATTTCAATAAGCTTGCTGTTTTTTTCTTGTCTTTCGTTAATGGTTGCCCATGCCCTGCTCTTTAACTGATTGGTCATTCATCGAGTTACAAATTTAGACTGTTTGTTTTAAGTAGAAGGTTTGAGAATTAGTAAGTAGTAATGGCTAGTATTGATTAGGGTTAGTATTGAACCAATCATAAGTTTGATGAAGAGTTTAATGTTAAACTTGATACAAGGTTTAAAGAGTTTAGTGTATGACCGACTTACCCCACATATCACATTGTAGTAGTGATAGAGTTAGTAGTGCAATTTTGGACTAACTCAACTTATAATTCATGTCTTATTTGACCAATCTTTTCATGTCACTAGTCTTTCAAATGGTAGATTTCAAACTTGTGTCTCTAGTAGGATGATCAAATATTTGAGCTATAAAAAAGTACTTTCTTCAAAGTCTTCGAGCTATAAAAATGTTAGCACCTGTTACATTAATTTGTAAATATTTTTTGTGTTTCCATTTATTCATTGTCTTCGAGTTCTTGACCTAAAAATGAGTATAATTATCTTTGAATATAGTAAAACAAAATTTTGATTTTCCAATTTTCAAAAAGAAAAAAATTTATTGGGGTGCAGGCCATTTATTGTTTGGCCATTTTGACATAACTAGTCATAGATATTAATGTACAATACATGATAATTAAGTTAATCAGATTAATATAGCAATAATACATTGTTCATATTGACTCGGATTTACGTGACCATTAAAGCTGATTTGCATTCACTACCGTGAGATCGGCTTCAATGCTCAAGCAATTTCACCAATCCAAATTTACTTGCTTCCTAATTGGATAAGTTTTTTTTGTTTTTTTTTGAGATTATAATAATTGAGGTAGGGATTCACGACCGCGTGATCACATGGTCCTTGAGTGTTGATTGATACAGTTGAGTTCTCTTTTGCAAAAGCTTAATTTATCCATTTAGAATGGTGAATTCCCATTTAATGTCCACCTTCTCACTCGGTCACACAAATCCATTTACTTAAAAAAAAAACGTCCTGGCATATGCATTAGCTAAAAAATGTCACTAGGAGCCAGGAGAATTCACCTATAAATTTACATCTCATATTTCAAAATCAAGAATGAAGGCATGAGAAAAATTAATCTCACAAGTCACATATACACATCATAGCTCAGTATTTCCAGTGGGTTAAAGTAGAACTCATCACAAGTTCTGACTTGAATGCTACAGATGAATGGTAATTTAAACTCACCAAACTGCTTAAATTCAGTAATTTCCTTAGGTTAAGAGTAAGTTTCTTGTCAGCTTCAGTCATCCCTAGTCAGTTTCTTGAAGCAGCATAATTGTCTCCATCTCCCATTTGGGAAACTATAACTTTTTGGCTGCAATATCAAAGAAAAAATGTTCAACTTGCACAATTTAATTAATATCCATTGCAATTCGCGACTAAAAATTGCACATGGATTTACCTGGACTTAAAATTCGTATGCATTTTGTCGTGGACTTCACTGCTGTTAATGAATCTACGCCTGCAATGCAAGTAGTAAAATTTGCTCATAAGCTTCTGCAAAGCTCAATGTAACTTTAACAAGTGTAGAAGATGAAGTACATTACCTTCCGTATTGGTTTCTTTTCCAGATAGAATTTGTGTCACAGTTGAAGAATATTCTGACAGCATTTGGTTAGTCTCCACGTTACAGTCCAATGATTCAGGAGATGAACTGAGGAGAAAACAGAACAGATTACAAGATTATCAGATTAAGAAGTGAAGAATAATTAGCGAGGATTGAAGCATGATGAGCAGAAAATTACCTAGAGAAAGTATCAGTTGAGGTGCCCAAAGTTGGAACGGATGAACAACCAACTTCACCATCCACATCCAAATCAGCCAACATTTCAGTAAAAGAGAAATCATCACCAAAAATTTCTAGAGAAGGAAAATCAATGTCAAAAATGTCCCATGGCTTTTCGGACTCAGATACGTAAATTTCATTTTCAATTTCCTTATCATGGCAAATGGGTACATCCGAGACATCAAAATCTAGTCGTCCCTTCAATTTCCTTTTAGCGTTTGTCTTGACAGGCGATGGAGATAATATGCTATGGTTTCTCTCCACAGAATAGTAAGCCACTTGCTTGTAAGGACTGATTGTCACTCTTTTTGATGAAATTACAGTGCAGCAAGTAGGACTAATGTCCTGTGGTGTATTGTTGTTGCTACAATCAGCAGCAGAAGATATCTCTTGTGGGGATGTAGATTTGTCACTTTGACATGAATTCGCACGAGGGGGCGTCTTTGGACCAGATGAGTTGGTTGGAATAGAGAATGAAGGCTGGTTGAACAGACATTTTACAACACTTGATCCTTGCACCACTGACTCATTGGGCGGGCAGCTAGGAGATGATGACTGAATTTCATTCGGATGCTGAATCTTTGATTGAACATTGCCAGCTTCAGCTGATTGAGAAACTGCATCAGTATCTGTAATCCACATGAATTTCATTAGAACTGGTTGGAAACATATGCGCCTCGCATTCATATAATAGCACAAACAATTTGTAAGGATAGCTTGCCTTTGCTTGCTGACTTCCTGGAAGACATTGTATTTCGAGATCGTTTCGCAGTGGGAGGAGCAACAGTGGAAGCCTTGGAGCACTTCCTCTTCTTTGCTTCCATGTCATTTGTAACAGGTGTAGTGAAACTGTGAGGACCGCCATTTGTAGGTGTGACCTCTGAACGAACAGGTTGTGTAATGTTTTTGGTGCAACCTGAGAGCAGTAAATCACATTATCATTTTCATAAAATGTCGACTTACAATAGCCTGACAAAAAGGTTTAAACACTACTGCTAACTTTACTTAAAGAATATAGGGGAAATCAGTGTATCACATTCTCAGACTCTTCAGTTCACCTATGCATATAATTCACCAGAAGTTGATAACCCAAATGTTTCAAAATACTGCTCATAACTTTGCACTTGACAACATATAAAATTTCACGATGTTGAATTGTGTTAAACAACCAACTAATCCAGAAGTTGCAAATGAGTTTGGATAAATAGGACTATATCAATAAACATAGGTTTCCAAAAAAAAGCAGAGAATTACATGGCAATTCAATTGCAGCCTAAGTTTGTGGAGCAAGTATAGGACCAAACGCAAGATTATACTCCTGATGAATTTAGATACCATGTACTTTGCAATTGAGTATTCCAATTCTTATTTTTGATAACTACGAATTGGAGCTTCAATCCATTATACTTAAGAACATCCACACCCAATCCTAGACTAAAACCTATAAAACAACAAGAAATTTTACACTTAATCTCACTCGTGGATTTCAAACCTATGACTTCTGAGTACGCCAATTCTAAGAACTCTCTAATAGAGTCTATATAATCAACCTTCGATCTATCCCTAATAATATTTAAATGGATCTCTCAGATTTCCAGAAAACACTCGTTTCATCAAACACAGAAAGAGTTAGGGCGGTACCTGCACGAGATCCAGTTGGATCAGATTGAGCAACGGCCGCAGCTTTAACAGGAGCAGCAGAAATCGAAGGCGGTAAAGACCTCCCACCAGCATTATAAGCACTCATGACAGTCTGCATACCCTGTAAAAGAGAGTGAATGCGAGTCTTCTCTTGCTCCATATACATTCTTTCTTGATCCAAAATCACCTTCTGTTCTTTCAGACATATATATTCATCCAACATAGCCTCTAAACTCAACAAACTCCTCGGAGCCTGTAACTCAAAAGAATTAAACCCTAAATAACTAATGGCAGAAAAATCAAAAACAAGAAAAAAAAAAACCCAAATTTCCAAGTAATTAATCGAAACAAAAACAGGTACATACCTCTTGGATTGGAGATTTAGCAATGAGCGAAGAAGCTTCAACTCGGAAAACAGAGCGCGACTCGGCGAAATTGTTATCAGAAAGGTACCTATCAACGATGAAGGCGACCTGAATGGGGGTTACGTTAGCAATCCTCTTGGTGGCGGACTCGGATTTTCTAGGTTTGGTTTGCTTTCCCATTCTTGATTGTGGTGAGAGAGAATGGTGGAGATTTCAGATGCAGATTTGAGAAAGAAAGTGAAGATCGAGAGTGGAGGGAAGATGAGATGATTTTTAAGGGAAACATAGAAAACGCGGGAAATTTTTAAATTTTTTGCGGGTAGAGAGTCTATGGGCGGTTATTTGGACCCGCCTTCGCTTCAACTTCCTTCCCGCCACCGCTGTTTTGTTTCATCACTCGCGCTTGTAATTTTAATAAAAAAAAAAAAAAAAAAAAAAAAAATCACACCATAATTTATATACCCTTTTTTGTTTTTTGTTTTTTGTTTTTTACATATATAATAAAAGTTTAT
Organism: Cyclanthera cordifolia; assembly: GCA_037832605.1. Classification (NCBI taxonomy): domain Eukaryota; kingdom Viridiplantae; phylum Streptophyta; class Magnoliopsida; order Cucurbitales; family Cucurbitaceae; genus Cyclanthera; species Cyclanthera cordifolia. Next base: position 15,070,749 of record JBBMEG010000018.1, on the reverse strand, counting down.
AGCTTCATTCTCGAGTAACTTTAAACATTAACTTCTTTTTTTTTTCTTTTTTTTTTTTTGAATTATATAAATTACCTTCAAATTATAAATTTAATCATTTTTATGGACATAATTGTTTAGCAATAAAGATCTTTATCTCAAAATTAATTAATTGACATGTTATAAAAACTTATAGTTTAGGGAGAAGATTGATACTATTACATTTGGTAACACAAATGTGGAGATTCAATCTCGTTTTTTAGGTTATGAAAATTCAACAATAAAGAATGTGAAATTATTTTTTTAAGTCGAAAACGGATCGAAGATGATGTGATTTTTGCTTGATGATGAGGGTTTTAATGTCGAACTTCAAGAATATCAAAGGATTCGATTGACTATAATAACTCGGAGCCACAAATGCGAGAGTAAACAATGAAGCGTAAGTAAATTCTAAAATTATGAACACTGACAAAACAAATAATTGTGAAAATTAAGTTGAAAAAATAACAGCTAAAAAATAAGACAACAAATCTAAGATAAAAAGAAATAACGGTTTGACAAGATTTCTTGAGAAATACGATTTGTTTGATGAACTTGAGATTTATATTGATTTCGAAATAAAATATACTGGATTACAACTCTAATCTCTATTATTATGTGATTTTTGTCTCCCGAATACAATAATTTCTAAATGATTTCAGTCTTCAAATATTTTAGTAGATTCAGACTTTATATAGCTTCAATATTTTCAATCTTTAGATTTGATGGAAGCTTTAATCTTCAAGAAAATTTTATAGTTACAATCTTCAAGAAGAAAATTTGTATATGATTGCAACACTTTTCATAGCTTTGGTCTTCAACACTGCATGAAATGCTTTTGGGCTTCGGAGAACAACTTCAAATATTTTTTTTCAAGATTTTCTAACTTCGCAAATGAAGAATAACTTGGATCAATAAACATTCTTATTTGGCTTGGGTCATCAAATGGACTTTAGACCCAAATATCATAATTTTGGCTTGAATCAATAAATTGACTTTGACTCAAATGTTTTATGGATTGAGCTTTTAAGCCATACATACATATATATGACTGGTCATTTAGGGGCTTAATCTACTTTTATATAAAGATTGAGCTTCTAGTCCAAATTATCATTTGAAATCATTTATGTAATTAACCACGCTTATCAAATGATACGTGACACATTCTTTTTTTACCACAATTTAATATAAGATCATATTAATTTATAATTGATCACTACATAAAAAATATTCACTTTGCTCATTATTTTATTTGTAGAAATTTCTATTCAAACAACAACCTAAAATTATGGTGAAAATTCACATTTATAGTGAAAATCGTAACCAAGTTGGGAGAGAATAAGACGACTTCAATCAATTAGACAAAAAGAAACATAAAAAAAAAAAAAAAAAAAAATTTACGGAGAAGAGCGTGAGATTTCAAAAAGTTGTAAGCCTTATGTAGTAGGGTCCTCCAAGAACAAGGATTTTCTTAGACATGCGAGCTTTGATCAAGAACAACCTTTATTGTTGGACACCTACGACGTTGCACAATGCTTTGTTAAAGGTCGTCGTCCGTCATGATAGATTGTCTGTCATAAAAGATTAGTATTTAAAAATCTATATATATATATGCACACACACCAAATTTCATTACTCACATAGAACAAAAATTGAAGGGATAGGAAGTACACAAATTGTAGGCCTCACCAAATATTCTCAATCTCTAATATCTCTAAATAGAAACACACCCTATAAAGATGCTTACATAAAGTCTCAAATTATGTTACAAAAAATCCTAATTCACAAGGTCACAATAGCAATACAAAATTATTCCAAAATAAATAAAATTCTCAAATACAAAATGTGAGCCACAAAATCTTAGAGTTTATATGTATATATCATGATACATTGATGTTTTCAAAATTTTAAAAGATGCACTAGTAGAAACCAGAATTTTAGTGTCATTTATATGCCGACATCTTTCATATTTGGTATCGCTCAAACGACCGTCATCAATATTGGTGTCATTAAAGACATTTAGTGAGGGAAAAACCCGACACCAAAAGTGTTTGGTGTCACG
>JBBMEG010000018.1:15055969-15068569 GCA_037832605.1 Cyclanthera cordifolia | reverse complement strand
GAAACAAAGTTTTTTTACAACCCTTCTTTCAAACAACATGTTTAAACATGGTTTTTGTGCAACAGAGTCATTCAAACCCAATATTTGAACTATTCAATTCTTCACTTCTCCTTCGATCCAACACAATTCACTTGCTATATGCTGAGTATATTAACTTAACATACTCTCAGAATTTTGTAAATATATGTCGTCCACAGAATAAATTTTGCTGCCCAGAAATCACACCGTTTGAAGATTTAAAAGCCGCAAGAAAAACACTTGCCGTCCGTTTTCAAATACATATAAAGTCAAATTAATTGAAAAAAGGAAAAGAAAGCTTTTTCAGTATTTGATTAAACAACTTCTATAACAAAGTCTAGTTAGTAGTTGAGAGAAAAAGTTATATCGTAGTTATAAAGCTCCAAGCACAGGAATTCATCATGTATTATGATGTTGATTTAATTTGGATTTTATAAAGTTATAAAATTAATCATCAAAGAAATTAGTTTATAAGTAAAATTATCTTGCCACTTGCTATTTAAATTATTTTTTAATCACTTGAATAATTACTACAAATAAAAGATTCGAATTATACAAGGGTTTTATATTTAAAATTTAGTTATATCTATGCATCATAACTTATTTTAGGTGAGTGTGGTAGAATTAGAGGTGTTCAACAAGCAACCAAATTACCTTAAATCATAAGTATTGAGTTGGTTTAGATTTGCCTTTCAAGTTTGATTATTGAGTTGTTTCTATAGGAATTGATTGTTTTGGCTTTGGTTTAGATTTGCTTTTCAAATTTGAGCTTGAAATGTCTCTTTGGTTGCTTTGTTATTATCGTCATTACGTACTTTTGTTAACTTGGTTCATTCCACTAATTTTACATTAAAATTGTATAATTAAATTGGGAACCACATTACTCGCCTAAGTTAGTAAAGTTGGGTGTTTAAAATTTTGGATTGATTAAAAAAAAGACACTTACACTTGACCTAACCTACATCTTCGGGGTAATTGAATTTTAGTTCATGAACGGAGAGGAGAGGAAAAGAAAAGAAAAGAAGTGAAGTGATTTGTAAATATAAGATACTTGTTTTGTCGATTGATTTTTGAAGAAAAGATATCGCAAAAATCTTCTTTCAAATTGATATTTAGAGAAGAGATGTTTATTTTATATTTAATTTTTTGACTATAATCATTAATCATATTTATAAGTTTAATATATTTGTTATTTTATATTATATAGTTTAATTAATAAACTCTAGCCATTAAAAAGAATATCACATATACATATATTCTATGGTTTTTTTAATATTAACTTTATATTTTTACTATTTATTGAGGTAAAATGGTTGTTTATTGAAAATTTTGTTTGGAGTTTGGTGTTGGAGAATAATGTTTTTTTTTTTAATTAATTGCACTGCATGGGGATATATTCTACATTTTCTTCCTAAAATATGAATACATTTTAAATTAATAACGTCATTTGACATGGATTCTTTATATAATTTTTTTTTAGAAGTTAATAATTAAATCTTATCCAAGTTGAAAAATAAACAAATATATTTTAAAACTTGTTATAGCTAGGCTAAAATATCTCGAAATATTCAGACAAGTTCAGGACCCTCTAGGAGTCGGCCAAGAGTTGTTGTGACTTCTTGGAAGTTTGCCAAAAGGTGTCGGGAGGCCCCGGGGGTTGGCCAAAGAAGGTCACAACACCAGGGGGTCGGCCAAGGTAGGCCGAGACCCCCTGAGGGTCGGCCATGACCCTTTTATAGGGGTCGGCCAAGGTAAGTCCGGCCCTACCAGGGCATGCGCAAGGTGAGAGTAAGTTTGACCCCTCGAGGGTCAAAACGTGGAGGTCAGGACTCCCCCGAGAGTCGGTCGAGTCCAGGGTAACCTCTAGGGCATTGTACCGTAAGGTGGTTGTGGCCGGGAGTTACAACGAGTAGGTATAGATCCCTTGAGGATGGGCCGTGGAGGTTAGGACTTTCCCGAGAGTCGACCAAGTCCAAAGTAACTTAGCAGTAGTCGGGAGTTACGACGAGCAGGCCTAAATCCCTTGAGGATGGGTCATGGAGGTCGGGACTTCACCGAGAGTTGACCGAGTTCAAAGTAACCTCTAGAACCATTGTGGTGTAAGGCGGCAGTTGCCGGGAGTTACGACGAGTAGGCATAGATCTCCTAAGGATGGGCCATGGAGGTTAGGGCTTTCCCCCAAGAGTCGACCGAGTCTAAAGTAACGACGGAATCTGTTGATTACGGCCAAGAGAGTTACGTCGAGATGGTCAAGACCCCCTTTAAGGGCGAGCTGTGGAGGTAAGGACCCGTAAAGGTTAACGGAGACCGAAGCCGACCTTTAAGGAGATCGGTCGAGTGGGCCGACCTCAAGAGGGTCATCCGTGGAGGTCAGGACTCTCCTGTGGACGAGTCGAATTTATAACCTCTTAATTATAAATCATTTTTTAAATGATCAGTTATACTTTTCATGGGTATCATTCATTAATATTAAAAAAAATAAAGTCAAAATGTTTGGAGTTTCACAGTTATATAGAGAACAAATTAGTTTTAAATTAAAGTTAAAGCTACAAAAAATAAACAAATGAAAAACTAAACAAACATACAATTAGCGGGAGTTTACATTAACAGTGCTGAATTAACTAAGACTTGTATTCGCTTGATAGTTAAAAGATGAATTTAAAACGCCCATTTTTTTAAATATAAAATAAAATCTTATAACATTGTAAAAATAATTTTAAATAAAATTGAGATTAAAAAAAGAAAATCGATATCCCGGAAGGTTCTCCCGTGCGAAAAGGAAACCTTCCAACGAAAGAGATCAGCCTACAAATGGCAGAATAATAAGAGCTCTCAAATTCCCTTTCACAAACACGTGTGTCGTGACCTTTAATTTAACGCGTTAGCTAGCAAATTTATATTTTATTTTATTTTAATTTTATTTTATTTAAAATATAGAAGCAGCCGTGCAGCCGAGAACCTCCGTTGAAAAGCCGGCGTGGTTGTCTTAATTTGTTCTCTATTTATAGCCCTTTTCACAACGTTTTATAATTGCAATAATATTACAACACCCTCTAAATTAATTCTTCTTTCATCTCAATTCACTCTCATGGCTTTCTCCAACAAATTGCCTTTCATTCTCCTCCTCTCCTCTCTTTTCGTCTCCGCCGCTCTTGGTGCGTTCCTTATCCATTTAAGTTGTTGGGTTAATCGATGATTTTATATAAATAAATAAAAAACTTTCAATTTAATGATTTTTTTTTTTTTTTTTTTGTAGGGGAGCTTGTGTGTGAGGAATTATCTGTGGATGTGTGTGCATTTTCGATAGCTTCATCAGGGAAGAGATGTTTGTTAGAGACAGCAGAGACGAAAGATGGGAAGATTGACTATCAATGCAGAACGTCAGAAGTTATGGTGGAATGGATGGCCGAGTACATCGAGACGGATCAGTGCATCGATGCTTGTGGGCTTGATCGAAACTCGGTCGGAATCGCCTCCGATGCGCTCCTCGAGCCACACTTCACCGCCAAGCTTTGCTCCCCTGCCTGCTACCAGAAATGCCCTAATATTGTTGACCTCTACTTCAACATGGCCGCTGGAGAAGGTATATTGCAAAAATGTTACATTTTAACCCTTTTTTTGAAAAATTAACATTTTTTTTTTATTGTCTAAGACAAGTTAATAGGACAATTGCAAAATAATACCCCCTAAATATTTTTTAGTAATTTTAAGAGTGCAATTGTAATTAATAATTAAATGAAGTACTATTATTATTTGTGATCGAGTTGTAAGTAGATAGTTAATTAAAAACAACAAAGCTAGCTAACAACTATTATCTGAGTAATTATTATTAGTGCTCAAAATAGTTATTAATGATCATAGTTCATATAGGGATATATACACAATTTGGTGAGGAAAAAAAACCTAACAATAATGCATATACCTTTGTGTATTTGAAGTTATGACAATATAACCAATCTCATGTTGTAATAATAGGAGTGTTTTTGCCCGAACTTTGCGAAAGACAACGGAGAAACCCCCACCGTGCCATGGCAGAGCTGTTGAGCTCGGGTGCAGCTGCTGGTCCGACCTCATCGGCCGACACCACCGGATTCTTCCCTGCAGCTGATGCCCCAGCACCTATGTGAAGAGGAAGTTGATTATATTTAATATTTAGTTGGTTCATTGTTTTTTCATTGTTATTTTCCCAGTACATGTGAGAGGAAATAAATAGGATACTAATGGTTGTAAGAAAAAAAAAAAGAAGATAAGAGTGATTTTTCATTTGAATACACATTTAATTTGATAGAGTAGTTTCATCATGTATAATTTTTGGTGTAATAAAACATTATTTTGTTTTATTTATTATTTTCTTCTTAGGTAAAATACAATTTAACAAAATAAATAAATAAATTCATATGAAACACTTGATTTTGTACGTTTTACCCTACATTTTAATTAAAATATTTAAATTACATAAAAAAATGATTTAAAAGATTATTTCTTGTCAAAGAAGTAAGTTGTATTTTGCGGAAAGTAATTGGTCAAACTTTTTGTGGATTTTTGTATTCATAGTCTGGGTCAACGTTATTTTTATGAGTTTGACCAATTAAAAGTCAACGCCGATGGTTTCGTGTTTTTTTCTTGGACTCGTTCTCAATCGCTTCCACTTGCTCGCCACAGCTTTCATTCTTTATTGAGAAGATTTTCCTACGGACAAATGGATTGGAAAAGTCTGCTTAATACATGGTAAATTTAAAAAAAAAAATATTAAGGGAAAGGAAAAGACTCTTTCAATGACACCAAAATATATTGTTATATTATTGAATTTGATATTTTAAAACACCAAAATATATTGATTTGATTTCGAATTCTAATAAAAAAACCAACAAAAAAAATCTAACTGTACCGAATAAATAAATAATAAAAAAGAAGATATATATTTGTATCTTTATTTAATCGAAGAACATATTTAAATGTGAAATACGGTAAACGCATTATAAATATTGTAATATTTATGAAAAATGTTGTTTTTTATTAATTAAAAAAATCAAAATTAAAAACTAATTTGAAAATAAGACCAAAAAATTTGAAAAATTAAACAAAATTATTATTGAAATAATAAAAATTGAAAACTGAATAGATACTGAATTGAACTAAATAAAAACCGTTTGTCATTTACTTGACTTTGATTTAGGCCAAATTATTAAAAAAAAAAATCAAATATACTGATTTAATTGTTAATTTGACACAAAATCGAAAAAACTAAATCGAACCATCTCTACTAAAATTAATGTCACAGGTGTGTGTGTTAAGTTTGTTGGAAGTTTGTCTTTTCTTTATAACAATTTAACTTATAATAAGTGAAAACAACACTGATTTATTTGTATTATTGAATTCATATAATTAAAAAAAAATCATATTTTTTCAATTATAATTGAATTAAAAAAAGGAAAAAAGAAAAAAAGAAACATATATAAAATTTGTATACACGTTGGGCCGGCCCATATAAATTACAAGTTGCAGAATTGAGCCATCATATAAGTTTGGTTTAAGTTGGGAGGCTTTTTTATGTGTGCATCAGTTCAGAAAAATAATTTTTATAAAAATTATCAAAACTACCTCACGTCTATGTTTTACAACGCGTCCTCTCTAAAACATCAATTCTTAAACAAATACTTTATATCCCCAAATTACTAAACTTTCTCTTCTTTTTTTTATTTCTTCTCCAGCTCCAAAAACCAATCACCCAAATGGAGATGTGTGTGCTAATTATAGGAGAAAATTAAAAAATATGAAATTTTATTATGAATGATTTGATGTAATTAATAATATAACTTCAAAATATAATAAATAATAAATATAATATAGATTAAAAAAAATCTCTCTTTTTTTTTTTTTGAAAATAAATATATTTTAGTTTTCCTATTTTTAAATATGGTTACTATATTTTTTTAATAAATATTACCACTTATAAATTTACATTTTGTAGGGACTATATTTAAATTTTCATATTTTTTAACTAAGAATATCTTAGATGATAATTATATTAAAAATATTATTACCGCTTGCAAGAACAATAATTCAATGAGATTAAGTATAAGTCCATGATCCAGAATTAGGTTAAAAACGTAACATCAAACTACTTTCAATCTTTACAACAACAAATAAAACCACTTGCCATCTTTGTAATTTTTTGAAATACGTACAAAATAAATATATAAACAAATAAATTTATGTATTAAAATTATTGGGAACATTATTAAAATGACACCAGTCATATTTTATAGGTTATTAGTGTGCTTTTTTTTTAAAGAAAACTGTTATTAGTGTGGTCCACAGTCGTCAACTTGTTTCTTTTGTGACAATTTGAATTGACAACCCAATAAGCAGTAAGAATAGAATAACCAGTCCTCATTACAAAACAAAAATTATATTAAAAAAAGAAAATAATTAATTTATATAATAAATAAAAGTGATGAATTAAATTTTAGTCCATTAATTTTGTTGTTTGACCAAATTTTGTCTATCGACTTTAAAGTTTTCAAATTTGTTCTTTTCTTTTTTTATAAATTTTATTTTTATTTTTTATTTTTAGATTATAATATTGGGAGTTAAAGACTCAAATCATAGTTGAGCTATACTCGCTTTAGTTTTTTTTTTTGAAAACCAAAGTTTCATATCTAAAATACCAAGATACAATTTAACCTCCCAACTGAGGTACTAATCATCAACGAATTGAAATCTCCCAACTTTGTACAAGTCCACACTACAACTTGGAGGGTGACTTTCTAAACCAAAGAAAACCAATTTTAAAGATTACGTTAACCGAAATCAAATCAATTCGGACCTTGATCTTATTAACCGAGGAATTTAACAATTCCAAGGAAGACCAATGAGGCATTGTCAAAACCATCAAAGTTGACTTCCAATGTGCTTTGGGAGATAATCGTTGGAGCATAGCATCTACTGATGTTTAAGATCTCACCAAAACTAAAAAAGGGCAGGTCAATCCTATTAAAGATGGGTTTCACCCATGAATTGTAAGGATCACCTTCTTCTTGATGTTACATTTGTCCACTAGTTCCAAAGGGACCAGACAAGCTAGCACACACCTCCACAAAAAGAACCTAAAAAAGCTATCATGTAGCTCAGCTCACCAAGTTGCTCTCACACTAGCATAGGTTAGGACTCGACGAGGGTTTGGTCTTTGACCTAGGTCATTGATCTCTCTATGATGTGCTGACATTCCATGACCTAGCAAACTAAAAGTTTTGGGTCAGTATACCCTTTAATGATGTAGAGTATTGTTTACCGGCTTATACTGTGTTATGTGATACGCTCTTTTAATTGTATACATATTGAACCTCAAGTTGGGGCCCCTTAATTACTGAGTTTCACGACTCATCCTTTCCATTTTGAAATTTGTTTTAGGTATTTGAACGAGGATATTGACCAGATTGTGGTTTGACTATGGGAAATGTTGCACTAGAATCTAGGAAAGGTCCCAACATGTTTTGAATTTTGCAATTTTGGGTTAATATTTATTGCTACTTAAATGTTTTGGGATCTCATAAAATAACCATTTTCATTTAATGCACATTGATTTATTCGTTACAGTTTGTTTTATAACTGATTTTTCATCCATAACATTGAGTAATTAAGGTCTATAGATTTGTTCTTTAAACTTGGGTCATTACATCTTCGAGCCCAGAAACGAACTCACCCTACTCTTCTTAGAGAGTTTGGTGAATCCCCAAGAACACACCCTTTTGATACCCAAGAACGCTCGCTGACGAAGCCTCAATGACGACGTCTTGGAGCCCGACGAAGTATCTCTATCTAAATCATGTAAAATTTATCTCTCTTTAATCCATTTATCTCCCCCCTTCATTCTTTTGTTTTCTTCTTATCATTTAGACTCATCCTATCAAATTGTTTAATATGAAAAATCATCTTGTGGATTATTATTTTCCTAAATAATAATTTTGTTTACTTTCATTGGTCACTTTTGTTTTCAAAGTTCATAGTCTACCAATAAAAAAAAAAAAAAAAAAAAAAAAAAAAAAAAAAAATTTAGGAAGAAAAATGAGGAAAGATGAAAGAGATCAATTAATTTAAAAGAGATTTTTTTTTTTTCAAAACAAAGAATCAAAATATAATTTTAACCAAAAGAAAATGGACCACCTTATTATTCTATATAACACTATTTCTTGTCTCCCTTGCCAGGCTACCCTAATGACTTGCGTAAAATTAAATTGCACTTCTTCCCTTTTTTTTTAATATTTTTTAATATTTTTGTTCTTCTTTTCTCTTAATTTAGTTTCTATTTGGTTTTACAACGTTTTTTTTTTCTTTAATTAATTAATACTTTTGATCTTTGTATAATTTGCAACTGGTTGTTGGTTAAGAAAATCATTAGTTTTGATTTTTATTTTTTATTAATTCATGAATTTAAAATTGATTTTTTATTGATCATTATATTAAGTACAGAAATATATATTAATGAGTCAATAATATATTAAAGTTGACTAATTAGTCTGTCTTCAATTTATGTTAATCAATAATTCACCAATCCATTAGGTTAACTAATGATTATTTCTATTGAAAAACTATTTAGAAATCAAATTCAAACGTTAGACAATAATATTTATATGATGTTATTAAAATTTGTAAGGATTAAATATGTCCTTTTTAAACTTTAAAAATATATTTTAAAATATAAAATCAAATAAAAACTTCATTCAAAAAATGGTCATGTGCTTTAGTCAGAACAATAGAAAAAAAAAACTAAACGAAACATCAATACATTTTTTTTTAGTAAAAATTGGGAGAGGCGAGCTACAAATCCTACATAGAAGACATTATTAGTCTCAAATAAATTAAAAGTCAAATATCGATTTCGAAGATCAAACCGTGACGCAAGTGTTGAACTGAATTAACACTAAACAATGAAACTACTACGCCCCACCAAGGTAAAAGATATATTAATATTGTACTTTGATCTATTTGAACAATTATACTTTTAAATTTAATTTACTCAGTCAGAACATATATACTTTTTTACTTTTAAATATTATGTAATCTTTAATGAAAAATTTTAGGACGATCGAATTTTAGGGTTGCAGAGAGGAGAGGAAGTAAAGGAAATACTTGTTTGAGAATTTGTGTTTTAAATTGGAGAGATTTCAAAGATCTTTTCAAAAAAATTTATGTTTAGAGATATCTACTATATATTATCCTCATTCCCACCATTCATTTTATTCTCCATTACTGTTATCTACTATTAACTCGCCAAAATTTTTCATTCTCATTCACTCCCTAATCAAAGAATCATCACTACGTGTGGAGAAAACAAACAAGGTCTAATTTTAGAAACTCACCGAACCTAATAAAAAATATTAAGAAACATATCATGAGAGATGATTCTTGGTGAAATATTCACCTTTAGCAATGTTCGAATCAAATAAAGAACTACCAAACTTTATAATTCTAACAATTTGCATTATTTTCACATGCTCTGATCATTATTATTGTTGAGATTCTATTAAGACTGTGTTTCAACAATGTTATATTTCACTTTTAGACATTAAATGATAAAATGTGTGTCACAAGTTTAATTCAACTTTTATTTGTTGTTTGTTTCGTTTCTGACAGAAATACACGTGGCATAATCACAATGGATAAATCGAGGTGAAATGGCAACGATTTAGTCAATGATTTGATGAAGGGAATCATATAAAGAGAAGAAAAGAAAAGAAAAGAAAAGAGAGTTTTGGTAAGGGAATCGTAAAACAGAGAAGAATAGCCTTTGCCTCGGCCTTTGTCTTCGGGTTGGGTTACAAAATTAAATAAAAACAAAAATATATTACAGCTTTTTTTTTTTTCTTTTTTTTTTTTTAACTTTCCACATCGAACTTGCAGCTTCCTTATTAAGTTATCCATTTTCTCAACTTTAATCATTAAACTTCCCACAAAAAAAAAAAAAAAAAAACCCTTTATAATCAGTACTCGATTAAAAAAACATCTTCGTCAAATTCGACCAGACATATCATAAATTTTGAGGTTCTAAATTCATATTTTATGAATTTTAGTTAATAATTTAACAATAATTAAGAGTAATATTATTATGCTATGCTTGTTTTTTTTTGTTGGCCGGTTAATTACTACTCCTAAAAAAATAATTCATTTTATATTTATTAATAATCGATATTCTTAATCACTTATCAAATTTTCTAACCGATTATTCAATCGAATTTCACGTCAAGTATATCACTTAACTATTATTTATACTCATCTTCAAATAAGTAATTAATTATCTAATCACTAATAATATTAATTCTCAAAGACATAGTTAACTACCCCTAAATTACCAATAATTATTCCAATTCTCTTTCCTCTGTACTTTTCTACAAAAAAAACAAACACTCTGAGTATAGTTGTTGTGCCGAAAAAAAACATCATTCCGTTTTGTTTTCGTTTTTATCATTATTAAGTTATTGACACTTATTTTATTTTTATCTATAAATTCTGTAACTTGGGGTTAATTTAGTTGTTTGACTTTAAAGATGTTTGTATTTAGATTTTACGAGTATTGAAAAGCATTATTTAAAATAATGATTTATTTTGAGTATTTAAAAATAATAATTGCAGTAAAAATTTTGTTTGAATATAGTTTTTAAAAATATTTATAATGAAAATTTATTTGAATATTTAGAAGTATTTTTTTTTCAATAGATTCTTTTTCGATTGAGATGTGTGGATATATAGGCCTATTAGTAATGAATAGTTTAAACACTTGTTTAGATGTAGTTTTGAATGAGATGTTTGTATGAAAGTTTTATAGAGCCGTTAAAAATCCACTTTTATAACAATTATCTAAATTTTGTATCCAAACGAACTATTATAACAATTTATTCTTTATAATCATTCAAAAAGAACTTTTCATTTATAATCACTCAAAATATTCAAACAAAATAAGAGTACTTAGAATTATAATTTATTTTGAGTTTGCAGTAAAAAACTTGTTGAAATATAGTTTTTAAGAGTATTTAAAATTAGGATTTATTTTGAGTATCTAAAAATAATGATTGCATTTAAAAAAATGGTTTGGATGTAGATTTTTTTAAAAGTATTTAATAAATACTCATTCTAAATTCTTATTCTAACCCTCCCTTATAAACTAAGATTAATAAAAAATAGGTGATAATGTTATTTTTGTATTTGTAGTTTGAACGTCTCAAGTTTCATTATATACAATTAACTGATGTTTGTAATTTGTAAAAATATAAGAAATATTATTAAATCTTATAAGTACATGATCGAATATGTGATGTTGACGTTAAACTGAATTAACACAAAATAATGAAATTATTGGACTACCAACTTTTTCGTGAAGTACATTTTTTATTATAGACATTAAACGTCCAAAATTGTAATGAACAAAAAAGTGTTTATTAGTTTCAAAAAAAAATGTTTATTTATTATTAAATACATTTTTTTTTTTACCGTGTTAGCTATTAAAATTGAGGCCGTTTTTTACTAAACTGTTATAAATGACTTTTAATAATCATTTTGATGCAACTCATTAAAAAATCCCGTAATCCTCACAAAGCAAAGTTTAAACTATACATTTTATTAAGAGATTTGTTCATGTACAAAAAAAAAAAAAAAAAAAAAAAAGCATGTGTAAAGCATTTTTTGAAAAAAAAAAAAAAAATCAATTTATAGCGGAAAATGAATGAGTTCACATAAAATGATCAAAATATTTATACTTAAAATTAACTGAATGTCATTCGATTCAACAGATTAAAAGCAATTAAGTTAGTTGATTGTAAGCAATGGATTAATCTAACTAAAAGTAATTAGTTCAGGAGATTGGAAGCAAATTAAAGAATAAATAACCCTTCTAAAATATGAAAAGACAAGCAAACAAACAAACTCGTGCGGTAAATAAAATATTTTTAGAAAAATACGATAATTAAAATGGTCAAGTTAAAAATTATATGTATATACGCATGTATATTATATTATATTATAGTAACTACACATTTTTGTGAATAAAACTAATGTATGAATTAGTTTTGAATTATTCTTGTATACCATAATTCTAACAACAAATTTACATACAAATTTTGTGATACATTTAGGGTGATTGAATTTAGGGGAAAGGTACGACAGAGGGAATGATGGAGAGCAATCTCTTATTTGTATTTAATACATCGTAGCTTCTCTCAAATTCTTTCTCAAGTTCTCATCAATTTTTTTCCAACATCTCTCCCAGTGAAATTTTATATCAAATCTAAAATAAACACTTTCTATCGTAAAATACAAATTTCAATCAAACTTTATATTAAATTTAATCTAAAATAAACATATTATCTCATAAAACACAAATTCCAATAATTTTTTTTACAACCTCTCATTTCTATAGCACAAATTACCAAACAAATACTTAGTATCTTCGATTACTTTTATTCTTTCATTTTTTTTTCTCCTCTCCTCTTATAAACTCCAAAATCCAATCAAGTCATGTGAGTGAGAGGACAAAGTTAAAAGACATTGCTCGGCGTCACTCTTCGATCCATTGCATTGCCCCATGAT
>JBBMEG010000018.1:15012163-15046487 GCA_037832605.1 Cyclanthera cordifolia | reverse complement strand
CCCGAATTTCGTGAAAAGTCCTTTTTGCCCTTGCTTTCTTAAGCCTAAATTTAATATCCTAGGGGTATTCTAGTCAATTTAACCCCCGAATTTCCCGAATTAAAAATAATCCAATTCTTTATTTTATTTGAAAAGTTCGGGCTGTAACAGCCTCTCCACCACCCCTGAGTCGTGTGGCCTAAGTGAGCTATCCTATGGCACATGTGTGTGTCATGGTGTGGGCAAGCGCTTGCAAGACGAGTGTCTTGGACGTCTTTCTTCGGGAATGAAAATCTGGGGACAATGTCGGACGACACGGGTGTGTCGACATTGCGCCCTTGCCCATGGGATAGAGGCTTGTCACAATATTTGAGGGGCGACCCGCCATTGCACGCTGGAATCCCGTGGGCCGAATGGATGTGTGTACGAACCAGCATAAACCAAGATCATTCCGCTGCGTATTCGATGAAGCTTAGTCGAGGCTTGGATAACCTCGCTTAACGACCCGACATGTCACAAAGTATGGGCAATCCGAGTTTGGGGCTTGAGTTCCCCCTAAGGCTGGCCATGACGAGTGTCAGATCATGACGCCGCACGAGTCGAAGAGAGCGACGGTGACACATAGTTCAACTGCATTAATATTGTTGCGTTAGCATCAAAAAAAACTGTGTAAAAGTAAACAACTTTTTCTATTCTATTTTATTAATTTGTCGTGTTTAAAACAAGGGAAAAGACTAAAATTATAATTTTTGAAAACTAAAAAGTATTAATGAGTTAATTGAATCTATCAATGAATTGATTGAGTCAATCGATTGATTGAATATTTTTAGAATTTTGCTATACATGAAATTTTTTTTTGCTACACTGGAAGTTATAAAATGTTGATTTATTTAGAAATCAAAAATAAATAATAAATATATAGTGAAATAAAAAGAAAAATCAATCTGCTGTTTAAACTCAAACATTTATAAATCGAATTGAGTTTTTCTAATAAATAAATAATTATAGAAAAGTTGTTGGATTTATCAATCCAAGAATCTCGATTGATAAAAAAAAATAAAAATAAAAATAAAATAAATCAATATCACCTTTAATGCGCCTAAATATTGCTCTCGAACAGTTAGGTAGAATAATAAAAAAACATTAA
Source organism: Cyclanthera cordifolia (assembly GCA_037832605.1). Classification (NCBI taxonomy): domain Eukaryota; kingdom Viridiplantae; phylum Streptophyta; class Magnoliopsida; order Cucurbitales; family Cucurbitaceae; genus Cyclanthera; species Cyclanthera cordifolia. Next base: position 15,045,361 of record JBBMEG010000018.1, on the reverse strand, counting down.
ATAAAAAATAATAATCATAAACATTAATTATAAAATTTACTTGCATATTCCATTGAGAAATTGCATTAATTGTCTAAATTTGAAAATCTAATTAAGGTAATGTCTAGTATTCTTTTTATTTTAGATTTTTGTTTAAATCAAAATCGAAAGAAAAGATGATTTATTTGCTTTACTTAAATTACTTAAAGAAAAGAAAAGATGTCTAGTATTCAATTTATTATTCTAAGCCTTTAAATTTTGAGGAATTGTGGTAGATTTTCGTGTTTTAGATAATATTTATAATTGTATCCAAAATTTGAATAATGTGTATAAATATTTATTTAATTAAAATTTATTAAATAGAAATTTACTAAACACCAAGTATACCCTCATCATTCTTCTTCCTCAATTGATAGATTTTTACTAAAAATCCACCAGTACTACAATTGTTCATTTATCGTTGTCAGTCAATTAACTTCATCACGCCATCGTCACATTCTCGCCTTCGAAGTCATCTCCAATCATCGATGATCGCGTTGATACATGCAAATCCAATGTTTTCGTCATTCATCGATGCCCGGAGTTGCAAAGTAGTTGACGATATGAAGACAAAGGAACGATGATCGATAAGGATGGCCGGAGAAGATGATCGGAGAGATAACCAATGACGCACGAAGTCAACAACTTCATCTCATGATCTTCTCCCTAAGTTTTTCTATGATTTTCGCTCTACTGATTGATGGCGGCTACTGTAAACACAAAACTCTAATCTGGAAAACCTAAGTTTCTAATGATATGAAATATTCAAAAATACGTAGGAAGAGATCGAAATACGGTATTATAATATTGTGTTATTGAATCATGTATTATGATGTATGATAATAGAGTATTACATTATTATATATGCAAGGTTGTATTTGATCTATCTAGCCAATATAATAATATTGTATCATGTTATTTTATACTATGTATCATAATATCCAATATGTATTACTACTATACCAAAATCAATATTATAATCAATAACTTTGTATTATCATTAATACGTTATTGATAGTTAAATCATCATAACTATCATTTAAAATGAAAAATATCCAGTTAATACCATATCTTACATTATACACTTACAATTTAACAATACTAATACATTGATGATTATATCATACGATACGTGGATCTGTAAACACATTATTAATACAACGCATATTGTTATCTATACGATATAATACATTAGTAAAACCAAACTGAGAGCTATGATAATTAAATTTGTCAAACTTTCTAATATATTATTGTAGTATAATATATTACTAGTTCATAGAGTAATAAATAGTATAATATTAATAAGAACACATATTTGATGTTGTATACGAATAAAAATGAATTTTGAAAGCATGTGTATTTGTGTATAAATACATATATAGTACTATATTAACATAATACCTAAATAATACATCACTAATGACATTTTTGTAATTAAAATCATCTTCAACTTAGTATTTCTTTTCTTTTTAAATATAATCGACCGCTCATTTTTTTTTTTTGCAATTTTGAACTTTCAAATGACATCCTTTGTGTTTGTTTTGCAGAGGAAACCATCTTTTGTCGGCCCCAACGGTGAAGGGCGAGTTCGATAGTGGCGATGAAGGTCCAGTTTCGACGGCGGCGATGAACGTCCAGCTCGACGACGGCGATGGTGAAGGTCGAGGTCGATGGTTGAACAATCTGGTGGTGGCGTTGGTGGAGCTTTCCGACAGTGGCGACGGTGGAGGTTGCCGATGGTGAAGCTGGTGGAGTTTTGAACGTCGACTTTTGTATCTGTATAGATTTTCCTTTTCTTTTGTAAAATTTCTTTAATTTAATGTAGGTATAAATGTTTTTCATAATATATATTTTTCTTATTTTTTAAATGTTTGAATATTATTGCAAATAGTTTAAAATTTGAATATTATTGTAATTTAGAATACTATTTTTGGCTAGTCAGTTAAAGATCCATTTAATTTTTCAATAATTCAAAAAAATCTAAATTGTTTCACAAATAATATCTTCAAAACAAACTTACCATATATTTAATTATCTTACATTTTTTTTAGTTATATATATATTTTTAAATATGTTAAATATATATTGTTGACTCAGAAATTTCGGTCAATCATAAATTGACACGTCATTATCTAAAAATTAATGACAAAATTAAATTAAATTTCGAGACAATATTTCTCAAAATTACATTGGACCAAAAGTTGGTTTTATTTTGAAATTGGGTCAAAATTAAATAAGACTCAAGTTTAATTAGTGACCCAAGTCCATACAAATGACTCATGTTCATTTAGACAAGTCCAAAGCCCAGGTCCAAAAGTTCATCAAGGCCCAAGTCTAGGATACATGGAACCTCATCCATTTTCAAGCGTCCAGAAATTTGAAACTAGTGAGAGAATTCACAAACACAGAAGACTCCCCAAATTTCTAATTTCTAAGGATCAAACAAGCCACATAAACGCTCTAACACAAAAACATGCATCGTGTTCATCACAAGCAGATCATCGAAAGCAGATCAACAAGTCAACGACTGATCCCACTATCAACAAGTCAAAGATCGATCATTCAACGACCGATCCCACGATCAACAAGTCAAAGACCGATCATTCAACGACCGATCCCACAATTAACGAGTCAACAATCGATCCCATAATCAACAGATCAAAGACCGATCATTCAAAGTAGATCAACAAGTCAACAACCGATCCCCCAATCAACAAGTTAAAGATCAATCATCTAAAGTAATCAACAAGTCAACAACCGATCTCACGATCAACAAGTCAAAGACCGATCATTCAAAGAAGATCAACAAGTGAACGACCGATCCCACGATTAACAAGTCAAAGATCAATCAAAAGCAGATCAACAAGTCAACTATCGATCCCTCGATCAACAAGTCAGCTGTTGATCCCTTGATCAACAAGTAAAAGACCGATCCCATGATCAACAAGTTTAAAAAACCAATCATCCAAGCAGATCAATAAGTTAGAGACGACTCAAAGATCAACAATTCAGTGACCAATCATAAAGAAGATTAACAAGCCAAAGGCCGATCGAACACCAACAAATTCAACCTCAAGAACAAGCTAGAAAGCCCTTGAGACAATTCTACATTCGAGAACAAGCTTCTACATTGGAGAATAAGTGAAGCCCTCAATATATTTGTATATGAGAGAGAAAGAATCAGAAGAACATATTAGAGATTATACTCCACATTCCCACATATTCAAATCAATACAATTATACATTTCTAATTTACACGTGTCTCGCAGTTATCTTATTTACCAAAAATTCGTGTGAACACATATATTTAGAAAATAAAAGTCAAAACAATTTTAATTTACTTCAAATCAAATCTAGAGTTAGAATTGCTGAAATTATTGTTCTTAAAACTCCAATTTCCTTCAATAATAATAATAATGTGATGCTTGAAAAAATTTATACTCACTAAAATCTAATGATACTAGTAACTTCAAGTTCGAAGGAAATCCAAGTATAGTGAATGTACTATTACAAATTCATAACGAAATCTCCAGAAGTGAAACGACCATGAGGTCAACCCCTTCACAATCGTGTTAAATTACTTTGTTTTCTTCACGCATCATTCTTTTTTCTTAGGTGCTCGAATCAGAGCTTGAAGAATTCTTCATCGCCGCCGAGAAAAATATCCAGGAATTTTATGCAGAAAAGTAAGTTTAATCGAGTCGTCTGATATATATTCATTTAATTGTTTTTATGTAGTTGTGGAATAAATTAATACTCATCTCAAAATGACCCTGGCAAAGCCAATGTTATAGCCCTAACTTAAAGCAGAGATATGTAGTGAATGTATATAGGAATCGGAATGAGTGTATATGGATTGTTGCATTTTGGCTAAAATTACATCAATATGTACAACTATGGACATCGTAAACACATTAGTGGGACTAGTTGTATTAATGATAGGCTCAATGCTACAAAGCAAAGATGATTGGAATGAATCATATGTATAGGTATAGACAACATAAACACATTAGAGGAACTAATTATGTACATGAACTGTTATATTTAATTGGCTGAAATCAAAACATATGTACAATTATGAACAACACAAACACATCATATAGACTACTAGTGTTATTAGTAGGCTCAATGCTACGAGTTGTGAACGATCCGTTTGGGCTTCGAATAAGGGGAGAAGTGATTTCGTCTCAGAGGTGTACGTCGACAGGACAAATCAATGACAACTCTGTGATGATGCTTTCGAGTGTACAATGAGAAAACCAAGAGTTTGTTCGATCGACTCTTCAATAATGTGTCAAGTAAGTTACTCGACATTCACTTTTCGTTATCTATGTTTATTCACCATCACAACTCTCCTAACAAATTTGGGTGTATATATGAATATGTAAGTTTATGCACCTTATATTCAATTGATTGAAAGTCTAAATAACTTTAGACATTTATTTCCTTTCTCTTTACTTCTACCCTATTGTCCCTTTTATTTTCTAGATTTCAAAATACAATAACAATAACAATTATTTTATTTAAAAAATAAAACAAAATAGAAGAGTTTAAATATTATTTAACAAAATAAAATAAAATTTTGAATTGTTGAAAGTCTAGATCGTCTTTCATTTAAATAATTAGATTTATGCTCGTGATTTTAGGATCAATACCATATAACCCACAAGTTACATTATTGAGCAATCATATGATAGGTCCAACCCCAGAGCACATCCAATGCAAAATTAAGCTCTTGCTTTAGGTATTTCTTTATCATATTTCCAATGGTAAATAAATAATTTGAAAATCACGTGAAATGATAAAACCACGAAAAAATACTCAAGAGAATGTTTGTGAAGTGGAGACTACAAACTATTGTCACAGATATGTCTCGGATCGAGAGGAGCACACTTCTTGAACTCAAGTCTTTAACCAACTGCGCCACCCCTTGGGACTAAAATAACTCATCATTTCTAAACACTCAAAAATAAACATTCCACGATTTTATAAACAAACGTCCATGAATTAGTTTTTTTTTTTTTTTCTTTTTAACAATTAGATTAGCGGCAAATAAAGTAAAATTATTGCATAACACTTGTTTGATGTTTGAAAATTTTATTAATGTACTTGCGCTAATTTGAAAATATATGCAAAATATATTTATATAATAAAGTTCTTGTAGCTAATGGTTAATCGTCCAATTATGAAAATGAGACAAAATAATTTGTACTCATATTTTTTAGGTTAGTGGTGTGGTCCAGAGTTGGTGAAGTTGTGTTGTTTCGTGAAAAAGAAAGCGTGAACGTGACGTTAGCTTGTCTTGTGCCGTGCTGGGTAAGTGGCCCACCAAAAATCTCTATATCTCACGGCTAATTTTAGGGCACAACTACAAAAGTATCTAAAATTGTGAAAATAATTAAAACAATGTCTAATTTTTTCGTATTTTAAATTTATGTCTATATTTAATTTTTGAATTTAAATAATTAAATAAATAAAATAATTTTGACAATTATACTCCTATAATTACTTTTTTATATTTTATTTACTTGATTTATAATTAGATTCCGGTGTAACAAGCTATTCAAAATAGTATTTAATTTTTTTTTTTTTTTAAATAAAATAATATCTTGATCAAAATCATTTTTCTTATAGTGCAAAATTTTTCGAAAAATCAAAAGAATCGACCATTAATACTATTTTAAAAATTAAAATTTAAAACGGGTATTTGAAAGTTCATAAAAAATAAAGTACCTAGGTGTATATCCATTAATGACATAAATGCAAAATAATGGATTGATGAATAAAATAAGAATTAAAAGATAAATAAATCACCTACAACGTTGTCATTTGTCATCATTAATGTTTTGGAAGTTTTGCTCAACTTTCGATTTTTTTTCAATTATGAAACGATAACTAAAACACACTCTTTAGTTTTTTTTTTTTATATAATATCGGTGACTGTACGAGCCAGCTTGTGCGCACTTCAATTAAAGTACATTCTTTAGCTCTCTTCCTTTCTTTTTTTTTTTTTAATGCACAACCTAGGATGATTTCCCACAACAATCTTGTTTTTGAATACCATGGTAGAAGCACGTATTAGTGAATGACTGGCTTGAATTCCCCTCCTCCATCATGCCGATAGTTTTTATCTTAGTGTTGTATTGTCTTTAAACTAAAACTTGAAACTCTTTAAACACATTGTTTTGGAGTGGTAACATAATATTGATAACCTTGTCTAGACTGAATAGAAGCAGACCCCTAAAGGTCTATATAAATTAATTTTATTGTATTAGTTGCTCTTGACATACTATCTTAATTAAAATGGTAATTTGTGAATCTTTCCATACTTGCATGTTTCACAAAAGGCTAACTTTTCATTGCCAATATTTGGAGTATTACATTTCATCAAAAGGTGACTTAAAATTCTAGAGGTGGGATGGCCAATTCATTGGTGCCACACTCTCTTAGTACAAATAGAAACAAAAGAAGAATTGTCTATCAAATCTTGTGTTATAACTGAGTTGTTGGTCTTCCTGAACTTATTTCCTTCTCCTACAAAAGCTCCTTTATTTATTTTTGAAGGTCCTAGAGAGTGTGGAGTTAAGCTTCCAAAAGAGTCAACCTTGTATAATCCTCCTTCAAGTCTTTCTATGACCCGAATTTTCTTGTTGTCCTTGGCCTTTAACAATGCATACATTGACATTAAATTCAAAAGTTTTGGAGTTATCTCTAGCTAACTTAGAACACTAATCAAATTTTTCTTCATAATAGAAATATAAAGAACATCATTCAACAGAATATTCATGCCAATAATTCTAAGATAACAGTTACCTATTCCATGTATAGGGGCTTTAGTTCCTTCAGCAACAACAATAAATTGATTACCTGAGGTTCCTTCATGGATGTTGAGACGGCCTAGATCAGCAGAAACATGATCACTAGCACCACTATCTAGAAACCAGCTTGGTTCTTGAGAGTCTTGGGATAGGCCCTTAGTGCAGCTTCTTGATAAGTTCGGGGAGGTTGACTGTTAGTGTTTGGATGGTGCTGAGTAGAGTGATTATCATTTCTTTGAGGATTGTACCTGTGATAGTATTCAAAGCAACATGTCATGGCTTTTAGAGCTTGATGCTTATCTTGTCTTTGTTAAAAAACAATCAGTTCATACTGAAGGTTGATCCATGAAAGATCAACACTCATGAAACAAACCACCAGGTTTTGTCATTCATCGACTTTCCCTTCATTATGAGTTCATCATTGTATTCCATCATAGTATTGAGATATTCCTCCATCTTCATTGATTCTTTTCTGGTCTGTTGAAGCATCTTTCGATTACGGTCCTCTTGGGAGCGAGAGCGATGTCCACACACGTCTTCTATGGCAGCTTCCATAGAGTAAAAGTTGTTTCGTATCCCATTACGGGAGCTGCCATTTCAGGAGTCATGGCATTGTATTACCAACTGTCCAACATTTGATCTATAGCTTTCCATACATCAGTCTTAGGATTAGCACATCTTCAGATGGTGGAACAACCAGCAGCCTATTGGTTCGTGGAATGTGTTGTCGTCCAGATGCCCGTGTATTCGATAGTTATTCACCATCGGCATTACTATACTCTTCCATAGCAAGAAGTTTTCTCTATTTAGCTTGGTCGTTGTCGCTTGATTCATTCTGTTTGAACATTCTCAGCGTTGGATTGGAGTATATTAGTGAGTGACCAGGATTTTTCCTTCATTTCCTTCTGTGTTTTAGGGATCATACTCCTTCTGGGTTTTCTTTGGAAGCAACTTTCTGATCATCCATCTTTGCTTTACCTTTTGTAATCAATCATAGCTCTAATATAAAGTGTGAATATAAGAACTCAATTGTATTCAATGATGTCCAACTACAATATTCAATGCCTTAAATAGAAATAGAACTCAATTGCTTGACAGATGAATCGTTGAGATTGAGTTTGTGTTGTAACCGTTATCTTATTATTTTATTATGTCAGCTGATGATTAATTATGCTCAATGATCGTTTGATCAAATCGTATTCACTAGATATCTCATTTTGTAAATTTTCAAGATCAATCGGATATTGCATTTAAACCATAAATGTTTGTTTTGAAAATTTATGAATTAATTATATACAAAGTTTCAATTTTCAAACATAATCTCTTTTTTTTTTTTCTTTGTTTTTTTAGTGTAACTATAGCTGGGAAGAAATATTTTTGTTCGTAGTAGGGGTGATTTTGGTTTGGTTTTTATCAGTTTTGTCCCAAATCGATAATCGAATCAATATTCAATAAGGACATAACTAGTGGTTCGATTTTTTATTTTGATTTCAATAAAAATTTTGATTTATTTTTCAATTTTTTTGTTTCATTCACCATTTGATTTTACTAACAAAAAAAACAATATTTTTCATAAGTATCACAATATTTAAAATACTTTTATCTTATATTTCACATTTAAATTGGTTCTTTCATCAAATTTAAATACTAACATATACATATATTTTTTTATTATTTATATATTCAATTCGGTTCGGTTTTTGATTGGTTCTTCCTTCATTAATCGAAACCGAACTGATATATTTCGGTTTTCTTAAATATCAAACCGATAGATCCAATATTATTCTAAGAAATTGAACCGATCCATTGGATTGGTTTGGCTCGATTAAGTTCGGTTTTGTTTGTTTTCAGTTTTTCTTTCCCCCTAGTTCATAGCCTTTTAATAAGAACAATTCAACTGTTGACTTCTCGTGTAGCTAGATTAACAACTATTTCTTAGGATTTTTTTTAGCCAAGGAATAAAATATACATATAAGTGCGTGTGTGTGAAAAGAGAAATTGATTGATAAGATAAGTTCCTTAGCAAAGCGATAAATAACATGCACTAAAAAAAATATATGTAATATAGATTCAAGTATAGTGTCATCCATTTCTTATTCATTGTATATTTATAGTGTATGAATAGACCGATTTTATAGAAAAAAAATAAGATTAACAAAACTCGAAAATCAAACTCAATCCGAAAAATTACAGTGTTGAGTTGGGCTGAGTTACCTTAATGCATAAAGTTGAACGGAGCGAAAGATTGTCCGAGCTAAAACTTTTGGTTGATCCAAAAAAATCTCGTTAACCGAATCACGTAAACTCCAACCAGCTAACGAAGAGAGAGAATTTTCATTTAAGGTGGAACATCAAATTTTCATAGCACAACATTTTGGTAGAACCTAATCAAAGATCACATCAAGGGAATAAGTAAACCAATAGTTCATGTCAAATCCTTAACCATCTTTCAATGAAATAAAGATTGACAAATTATTTGAAAGTTCATATGTTGATATCTAGTATTCATAAGATTCTGTAATACTATGTTTTCAATAATAATGTATGAGACCTTAGACACGTGGCAGCATGACTATGGATTAGAAAAAGGGTTTGGTAAGGCCGGAAAGCAGAGTAGAATAGCCTTTGTCATTGGCTTTGCCATTGCCATTGCCCTCGCCTTTGTCTTCGGGTTGGGCTACAAAATTAAATAGAACAAACACTCTTCTTTTACTTTCCACATCGAACTTGCAGCTTGCTTATTAAGTTATCCATTTTCTCAACTTTAATAATTAAAAGTTATATAAATTATCATTTTCAGGATTTTTTATTTTTATTTTTATTTTATTTTTGTTTCTAAATTTTTAAAAGTCAATTTTAATCTATGATTTTTCATATTTATTAGATTTTGGTTCATAAATTTAAAAAAAAATTAATTTTAATCTTTATACTTAAAAAAAACTTGAAATTAATTTCAATATTAAATTTGAATTCAATATGAATCGAAATTGATTCAACAGTATTAATAATTTAATACAAACAAAGATTAAACGTGAAGACATTTAAAAATTCAAGGAAGATGATTTTCTAAAAGATCCATGGACAAATTGTTTGTTTTTTTTTTTTTTTTAATTCAGGATCGTATTGAAACAAATTTCAAAGTTTAGCTATTAAATTTAGATTTTTATAAATTTAGGGATTATGATAGAACAAAACTTAAAGTTGGATTAAAACTAAAATTTTAAAAATATAAAGATAAAATAAAAAAATAAAAAATAAAAAACTAAAAGTTCATACATCTAAATTGTATTTTGTCATTAAATCTTCAAAAAAAGAAAAAAAAAAACATCATAATATAATGCCATGAAGATTATAAAGCAACTTTGGCTTCTTTCAACAAAAAGAAAGCATTTGGTTCCAAGTTTTTTAGGAAAGAGTAACCATTTAATTTATCTCAAAAAAAAAAAAAGTAACAATTTAATTGTTCTAAAAAAAATTAATTAAAAAAAAAAACTCATACTTTTTCTATAATTTGTTTTTGTTAAGTTTTACTTCAAATAAATTCTTGAAGGTGGGGTTGTTCTCGATAAAAAAATAAAATAAAATAAAGACGGAGAGGATTGAAGTGAAGAGATTAATAGTAATTGAATACTTGTTTGAGATGTTAGTAGTGGTTAAAAAATTAATTACTTGTTTGAGAATTTGTGTCAGTAATTGTTGAGTGGTATGTTTGATGGAGTACTTTGACAGATGGTTTGATGAGTTAAGAAAATAGTTATTTAATACTAAATACAAACGAGTGATTTTTGAGAAGTAGTGATTAATTACTCATCTTTTACAAAAAAAAGAAAAAAACAAACATAGCCTCGAGAGTTATTATTCAAATCCTAAAAATTTAAGATGAAGTTTTTGATTACTATATGTTTTTTGTTTCAAATTATGCTTTATTTATTAATACATTTGATTATTTTAGCAAAATTTCGAAAAATAATAATTTTTTGAAACCATTTTTTGATATTATTTTTTATAATTTGCTATAAAAATGGAGTTAAAGGAGAGACGTCCATTTTTTTAAAACTAAATAAATAATTATGATAGTCTAGTTGTACTTCATTTTGATAATTATATTACAAAATTTGTTAACTATCTTTTTCTTATTTAAATCCATCAAAACTAAGTGTCAATTTTTATTTCCGTTAAAGGACTTGTAATTCATATAACATACTTGCTTCTTAATCAATTTATCCCATTTATATCAAAAAAAAAAAAAAACATCAAAAGTTTAATCATGTTTTTCTCTTTTTGTTTTTGATAAAATAAATTTAGAAGTACTCGTTTATAAACTGGTATTTTCGAAAGGAAATATTACAAAAATCTTGTCTGGAGATTGATGTTTAAGCAAAAGTTGTTCACTTTATATTAAATTTTTTTGAAATCGAAGTTTTTTGCTCGACTATACTCGGAGTAATTACGCTCGCCACTAGGCCAAACACTTCAACCAACTGCATCATTCTTTGAGGACACTCAAACTATGTTTAAAGCGTATTTAAGTTTAAACATGATACCCTATATAGAGGTTAGTAGAATTATTCATCCAAATGAATATTTTTCTTTAATTATTAACTATTTAATAGATATTTTTCACAAAAAAATAATCATTTATAAAAATAAAAAGGAAAAAAAAATAATAATAAAAGAAGAAAAGGAAAAAAAAAAAAAAAAAAAAAAAAACCTTTTTCTTTTTCCCTTTTTCATTATTTTGAAAATTTTGTTCTGTAATTCGTGTTCCCCCGCCGCTCGCCCCACCTCTTTTCCTTTTCTTCTCTGTAATTTTTTCTGAATTCTCTGCTCACCCATTGCACGTTTCTGTTATTACCTAATCCACTCACTGTTTCTAAACAGACCCATGATTTCCTTTCAATCAATGGAGTTTAACAGTTGTTAACTTGCTACCTACTTCTTTAAAATCCCCAATTTCTGAAGATTTTCTTTTAGCTTGTGGGTTACGAAAATGGCACCTCCGGAAGTTTCCCAGTCCGACATTGATTTGGAGTTGGGGAATCATCGTGGGTCTGCTAGTGGAAGTGAGTTGAGCGCCGATTGCAGCGTCTATTTCTCCGACGCCGATGAGGGTTCTTGCTATTCTCACTTTTACTCCACCAATGGTGGTTCTTATGATGAGTTTAGGTTTGATTTCGTTTCTCGGCCGGAGGTCGGGCTTGTTTCGGATTCTCGGCGGGTTTCATCTGCTTCGGATTGTTCGGTGGAGGTTGGAAATGGGAATGGGAATAATGAAATCAAGGTGCATTTAGCTAAAGTGGAGAGGGATTGCAGGATTTGTCATTTGGGATTGGATAGTAATAGCCAAGAATCTGGAATTCCAATTGAATTGGGTTGTTCTTGTAAGCATGATTTGGCTGCTGCTCATAAGCATTGTGCTGATACGTGGTTCAAAATTAAAGGAAACAAGTGAGTTTTATTTTTATTTTATTTTTTTTCTATGGGTTTTGATCAATTTCCACTCATGTTATTTCCTGCTAGATTGATTTTTTTTTTTTTTTTTTTGAGTACAACCGGTTGGGAGGGATTCGAACATGCAGCTTCTAGATCGAAGATACGGATTATCGCTAAACTTAGTTCACTTTGGATAGTTCTATGAGTTCGTACTTTCCTATACATAGGTCTGTTTATGGGATGAGCATCTTCTGTGATAATCCTCGTGAGGCTGGAGTATTCACAAGTTTGAATGAGAGAAATGAATTTGGTACCTTTGCGAAGCTTTAAAGGCAAATTTCTGGCTATTAGGATGCTTACTAGCTTAGAGGTACTAAAAGAAATAAGAGTAAAGCATAAGAAAGAGCATATCTATTTTCTCTAAGCAAGTTATATTGATTATTTCTTCATGCATGTCCATTTTCTGATGGCTTAGGAATCTCTCTCTTTCTTGGCCCATCCGTAGAGTGGATACTCCGTTACTATTTTGGACGAGTTTTTATATTCCAGACTTGACTTCTATGAGCACCGACATTCCTTTGCATCTCTTGCGCCCTGACCACGTTATCTATCAACATTTAAGCACTTCTAAGAGTGAGGACTATCCCCACAGACCAATACGGGTCTTTTCAGCATGTTTTGTCCTCACTCACATGCATCTCAGAAAAATTCCTAGGAGGCCACCTAACCAAAAACTACTCCAAACTAAACACGCTTAACTATGAAGTTTCTATGATTGAACTGTCAAAAAGAAAGGTGCACCATCTTATTGGTATAGGTAACACTAACCAATTCTTTTAAGTCTTTCTCAACCATGTAATTATATCTTCCAAGATCCTTCTTATTCGGAATGTGAACTCGGTTCATTCATGTACCCCTCTTAACCATGGGTGTTACAAGTTCTCTAGTTCTGTAATGCCAAGTTCGAAATTTTCCCGATTGTTTAGTAACAGTTAGCTCTTTCGTACCCAAAGAGTGGCGCAGTTGATTGAAGGCTTGAGTTTTGAAGGTGTACTCCCTCTACGTCCCAGGTTCGAGACTCATCTGTGTTATTAATTTGTAGACACTTCTTGTGTCTTCGTTTCTTCGATGTCTCCTGGCGCCTGGCCTAGGGACGGGTGTGTTTATTACGAGTATAGTGGTGTGAAGCTTCGATTTCCTTGTTCAAAAAATAAAAAAAGTTGACTCTTTCAGTTCCTTATTCTCATTAACTAGTATGTCCAAATGGTGGTAGTCCATCTTGTACCACCAATCTGTTGATTCCTTGTTAATAAACATATTGAACTTAGTCTTTGTTTCAATATATTGAACTTTCCTTACTGTTAAAATTGCACATGTTCCAATTTGCTTGGCTCTGTCTGTTATAGTTGAAGTTGAGAGAATCAATATGTTTTATTTTATTCATTAGAAGAATATTTATATACAAATATTCAAGGTTGTCCTAACTATGTACATGTGAAAAGACGATAAAGGACAGTATAATTAAAACAATAATAAAACGTCTAATATTAAACTTTAACACTCCTCCCTCAAGTTGGAGCATATGTTAATCATGCTCAACTTGTTTGAGAGATAATCTATCCGTGCTCCATTCAATATTTTTGTGAAGTTATCGTCTAGTTGTTCTCCACTCTTCATAACTCTAACACTATCCAAATCACTATTTGGCAGTTCACTGTACAAACAAGCTTATAACATTCCTTGAATGTTTGTTGAATTTCGTATATCTGTTGTTATATATAGCCAAATAAACATATGCATGAAGAATCAGCAAGGCTATCTATATGTAAGGATAAGGACTATGCCATCTGTAGTGAAAGCATAAGATATTCAAATTACTTTCTCAATATCAATAATGAACGGAATATAATGAAGAAGGGTTGTTTATTAATCACTGAGAAACGAACAGGCGATCTGTCTTGCACTTGCCTCTAAATTCCATCGATACATGATTTGACTACACTCGGATAAAAAAAAAGAGAAAAGTTCCAAGTACTGTTCCTTGACAGATATTCTGAACACCAATTGCTTGTGCTTTCAATGCAAGTGTTTTAAGTTTATCTTTAGGCCACAAAAAACAAATGGAAAGAACCAGAACAAGAATGAAGATCATTCCAGTATTTGAATCTCTGAGAATTATATTTTCCATAAATATGTTTTCAAAATCACATTTTTACTATTCTTCCTAACTATTATTTGTTTTTTCATAATAAATTTTTATTCTCTTTATAACTATTTTTCATTCATATCATACTCATTATTTCTCATAATTATTTCATTCATTCCAAATACGTAACGTGGGTCGATATGGTGGTTTTCTATTTGCTTGTAGCATGATAGATTTACACCTTTTGATGTGTGACCATATTCTTACTTTCTGGTTGATGATTGAAAATAGATCAAAGTATTTGCATATTTGTTCATTTGGCTGCTACTTTATTTACTCATCATCTTCTTGGTTCTTTATTAGGATATGTGAGATTTGTCATTCCGTTGCACGAAACATTCTCGGACCAAATGAGATCGAGTCAACAGAGCAATATAGCGAATCGAACAACGCTTCCTCCACAACAGCTGTTGCTGCATCGATTCCCTCATCAGAGACCCAAAGCTTCTGGCTTGGCCATCGGTTTTTGAATTTTCTCCTTGCTTGTATGGTGTTTGCATTTGTTATATCTTGGCTCTTCCACTTCAATGTACCCTCGTAAAAGTTTCCACTAAAAGAGAGTAGTATCGAACAAACAGGACGAAAATTCAATCGAGAATTTTGCAGAATTTGCTATAAGACCCTTCAGATAATCACCTACAAGATTGTCCATAACTTCATATAGATTATCATCCCATACACATGTACCTATCCCAACATTCCCAAGTTTTTTCACTGCAATTCCAAGTTACAGAGCAATTTGGTTCTATCAAGCAGATGTCCTGAAGATTCTGAGTATTCCAAAGGGAACATTTTTCTTTATTCCTATCTCTGGCTCAAGAGCAATAACTTAATTGTAATAAATGTGTATTTATGGTTATTCTTGAATTCAAAAAAATATGCTTTCTGTGAATTATGTCTTGTTAAAGTACGTTATTGAGTTTTGATAATGAGAATGAAGAGGAGAAACCCATCAACAAGCTCTGTGCATTCTTCTCAAGGTCTCATTTTTGCTCCAAAATGATGAAAGACCATTCCAGTGGTCAATCTCCATGTTTTTAAACCTTGGACTTTATAAGTGGGTTTTTTTTACTTCATTAGATGAAGAAAGTTAGCACAGTAGTTGAAGGCTTGAGCTTTGAATACACTCTCCTAAGATTTCAAGTTCGAAATTTATCTGTAATATTAATTTGTCGAAACCTCTCGTGTCTCTGTACCTTGGATGTCTCCTGACGCCTAGCCTAAAGACGGGCCTGGTTACCCAAGATATAGTAGAACAAATCTTTGATATTCCGATTAAAAAAAAAAAACTTAAATGAAGAGGAAACGTTTTCATTGTAGACCAAAGACAGGAACATGCATCCTTGTACCGGAGAAGACAGGGCGTTTTATGGGACCTCTATGTCAAATACAAACAAGAATCTGTCAGGAAAACTCACCAAATTGTGGCGTGAAGAGCTCTGCCTTTTGCTACGAATCTGTTCAACTAAAGTGGCTTTATTTGTTAACACTGTTTTTGTTCAAAGGAGAAGATGTCTCTTTCCAACGACCATCCACCATTTTTGAAAATACAACTATGTTGAATAGATATTTCAATTATGTCTTCTTCAAAACCAGGTTTTTGACATTAATATCAACAAATAGACAGGCAAGAATCTAAAACTTCCTTTCGGTATGACCTTGTGATCTTGTCGAAAAGGATTCGAGGTCAAATAGAGGTACGAGTATCCCTAACCAGGCAGATATATCTTAAAATTCATGCGAAACAAATACCAATCAAATGAGAATCTGATTACTCAAGAATATGAGGTAAGCAATAAGCTAAACAAAAAGGATTGAGGCACACACTAGTTGACCTTTGAATTCTATAATTAATTAGGCATATTCCCATTTCATAAGGCAATGTCATGTGCAGCATATATAGATAGCTTGCAAAGTTCTTCTACCTTAAAAAAAATAGTAACAACAAGCCTTCCACAACCCCACCTCTCATGTCACAAACAAGTCAACAATCAAATTTAAAAACATAACTTTCAGTAATCTATGAATGGCGTCGACTTTAACGACTTGATCATTAAAATATCTTTACAGAAAACTAAGCAAAAAATTTCAAAATAATCAAAACCAATGAACTAGGTTAGACGATGTTAATTCCTTAATCAAACTAAGAGAAAAAAAAGAGGATCCAGTCCTCATCCTGCCTACTAAATGATTGCCAAATTTTCAGAAAAAAAAAATAAAGATAAACAAAGGGGATGATGGTAAGTAAATCTAAATACTGCATTTCCCAATAAGATAGGATATATAACAGGTTACCAGTCTTGGGGAAAGGAGCCAACCACACGCAAGGATAGCCATTTTGTCTACATTGTAAGAAATAAACAACAATCCTCCAAGCAAAGCTATTCTGTTGTTTTCTCTACGCCCCGTTCATCGTGGTATTAACATGGACAGCATTTCCATCTTCAGGAATCTTGCCATTAACTTGAGTTCTCTGCCTCTGAATAAAGGAACAATGCACATGTTGTTAGATAGAGTCAAATAAAGCAGGTTGATTTTAGAATCCCAATTCCAAAAAGGAAAAGAGAACTCTTCACCATACCCTATCAGTGGGGTCGACCAAATTCCCATTCAAGAGCTTGTGACTCTCGTCTCGGGTCTTGGTATCTCTCTCTTTCGTGCTCAATGGTAATAACGCAGCCCCATTTGTTCGATCAGGCAACTCTGCAAAAGGAAACCCTTGATAGATGAGATTTAAATTTCTACATGATGCAGAATTAGGACATTGATACCACGGTGATAGCAAAGAACTAACCGGGTAGTTTCTTGTCAACGAAAAAGACCACCAAATTAACAGTATACCTACAGAGAATCAACCGCATTGTGTTAGTGATAACAAAAACAAATCTGGATGTGAAAAGATCAGAACAAGAACACATCAGTCTTACCATGCAACCACAACATCTACGGTGTAATGTTTTCGTGATGCTACAATTAACAAACTTTGAGTCACAGCAAGCAACCACGCCAATTGCTTTATGAACCTGTAGTAAGGAACAAAGTTAAAAAACTAATCAGTATGCATTCAACGAACCGACAGTACAAACTATGCATAAGCAATATACTGGTTTGCATTCCAACCGAGACCGGAATACCAGAGGGCATTACCCATCTATAAATACCTTTGTGAGCCATATTTCTGATAACTCCGCACAAAAACAAGAGTGAAAATCATGTGAGATGAAAATATCAAATCACCACAACCATATAATACTCCTCTAACTGCATTGAACCGGCAACGACTTGTAAGAAAATCAGATTCAAAGAAAAAACACAAACCAGAGAACACCGTTTACTATAAAGCAAACGTGTGTAATATAAACTATGAAGAGGCTTACAGTTCATCAATAGAACTTCATAAGCATTGTCTGGAGGAGGCAATGTGGCAAGTTTTGAACCCTGCATAATGCAGCCAGAATTTGTAAATTATACCGTTAAAACAATCATCAAACTTTAATACTGAACAAATTTAGAGCCAAGATTTGGGAATTATGTCTCTTACTCTTACAAAGGAAATTAATCAAGATGGAAGGGGGAAAAAACATTTAGTATGTCACTTACAAAGAAACCAAACCATATATAGCATACATTTGTTTTTTTAAAATATACCTCACGACAATGATAGTTTGGACCAGGCAGCTGTGTGGAATAGAATGTTAAGATACGAAGAACTTGACAAGCCTGTCGAAAACAGATTCAATCCGAATTAAGAGAAGCAAAAAAAATCTAATATTTTGAAAGCAAGATAGCCAGCCAGCTCGGAGAAACAATGAGAAAGTAGATAATTCAAGTGAAAAATAAATAAATTGGGCATGATAAATAAATGAATACTCACAACTAAAAATGCTAGAACCCTGCACCATAAGAGAACTGTATAGATCTTTTTACTCTTGAGAATAAAAGGGTGGAAAGACCACTGCAATTATTTTATTAAAACGAATTCCATTAGTACACATAGAACTATAAATAATAGGGAAAAGAAGGAAGGAATTGAAAGTTGGGGGTTGGGGGGTTCATAAATTTTAACCTGAACACAAAATCAGAGATGCACATAACAAATGACATACATATATATGTATGTATGTATCTAAGTATGTATATATGTAGATGCACAATTAAATAATATGGGAGTAAGCCTCTTCTAAATAGGAAACCAGCTAAACATGCCCATTAAGTACAACAAAAAAAGCGATAGATCATTACTTTCCCAAGCTTCAAGACCATGACATAATAATGTCAAAAAAACTGTAGAACGTTCGGGTAAATAACATTATCGAAGATGAACAGAAAAGGCTATCCATCATTAACAGATTCTGGTAAACACAAAACAACAATCTATTCAGAATTTCCTTTCTGCAAATGAAAACTTTTAACTGGAAAATCGATTCTTGCTTCCATTAGTAATACACTTGAAGTTCCAAGGAGCTTCATCACATGCTTAGATGAGAGAAAAGAATGATGCAATGCAAACAATGCGGGGTGGTTGGTAGAAATGAAATGACAATAGAAAGAAGACGCAACAAAGATATCACTTACCGCAACAAAGGATACAAATATGAATGTGAAAAGAGTCTCACTGAGGTAAGCTTTTTCTTGACCTAACTCCTACATATCAAAAACTCACAAACTTAAACAACAAACAACAACAATCAATAATAAAATAGTAATAATGACAGTAATAGAACAAAATAAGAAGATCAATACTTACAGGAAGAAGGAAGAAACCAACATCCTGAAGAATCGCACCTGGCCGATGTATGTAGTGAACTCCATGAGCAGCAACTCCATGTATGTACTAATGAGAAGAAAAAGAAAAAGAAAACTATCTATTAGGCATATGAGAAGAACAAGAGGAAGTTAAGAACCTAAAACCAAAAACAATTAGCTAATGCAAACACAGTTGAATGGGCATTTACTACAATTCTGTACAATGGACAAAGTTATCATCAAATTCTACCTCCCAACAGAAAAATAAAGATACCAAACACCATAAAACTTGGAGGTTTCACAAAGCAAATATAATTGTGCATTAAAGGCATCCACATATTTCAGCCATTGATTAAAAGGAAAGTTGAATTTCCAAAAGATAATAAAAGTTCAGTTGTCACCTTTACTTTGGATTTACTCGACAGATGGGAAACTTTATTCAAAATTTTAAAAAAGTGAGACAAATCACTCGTTCAAGCTTCACCGGTTACAGGTTGAATAAGAAACAAATCAGGTGCATTCATCAAAGCATTAAATCAATTCAGATTAAAAAAGAAAAAGGGTTGATAAACAAAACCAACTTCTCCAAGCATTTGTGACAATATAAAAGGATCTAGTTTCCTCCTAATTCTTTTAAAAACTAATCTTAACGGATAAACTTTCCATTGGAAGAAGATGAGCGAGCAAGGGCCCACAAACAACCTGACCAATATTTTTCAAAAGAGGGAAAAAAAATTTTAAAAGTAAGAAAAAAAGTAAAAATTCTTTATCACGATGATGAATCATGAAATTAGATTGAAACAAATACCTGAAAAATAAGTCCGCCGAGAAGATACTTCCAATTCTCGATGAGAAGGCCGATCTCCGTACTAATCTCTGCACAGAATCTTTTCCATAGCTTCTCGCGAGAAAGAATGGAAGAAAATATCATTTCGAAAGAACAATCAGAGGCAGAGAAATCCAGAAACAACAAAATTGAATTAAGAAAACCAAGCACAACCTACCTTTGACGCTTCGCGACCAATGTAAAGATTCATTTTGAATACGCGTAACAACCACTTCCATATTACTTCAAAGCCAAACTCTGAAGGTCAACATCGCGCACTTGAATAAATCGCCAAAAATCCGTGAAATCAACCCCAACCCAGAAACAAAAACACATCCAAAAACAAAATCAACCACAACCCAGAAACAAAAAACCCTCCAAAATAAAAATCAAACAAAGATGGGTCAAAATGGGGAGCAAAATCAAACCCAAATGCGGCGTCTGGAGAAACCCAGATGAGGAAGGAAGATCCGGTAACCCAAATGAGGGATTTGAATGGGAAATGAAAAGAAAAGGAGAATGGTTCGTATGTGTAGGTGGAGGAATGGTTTCGGTGGAAGAATGGTTTCGGTGGAAGAAGAAGAGGTGAAATTGATCGAAGAAAAGGAGAAAAACAGTTGAGAAAGGGAAAGAAGAAGAAGAAGAAGAAGGGTAAAGGGAGGAGAAAGGCTGCTGGTTGCTTTGTGACTACAAAAACAAAAGAATAATGAAAGATTTGCCGTTTTGCCTCTGACCTCTTCCACTCTACCACTACTTCCATTTTTTTTCGCCTAACAATATTAAATAAACCACGATCTGGCCCAATTTTTCAAATCAATATTAAACCTATATTTATGCCCTTATTAAAACTAAACAAAATAAAACAAAACACCTCTCTGATTTATTTTTCATCGCTAAGTTTGTAAATAAATAAATAAGGATAAAATATCATTTTTCTTGTTCGACTTTTCTATCAACCTGTCCCAGGGTGGCTTAGTTAAAGATTTAGGTTCTGAAGGTATATTCTCTCGAGATATTAAGTTCGAAACTTACCTGTGATATTAATTTGCAAGCTTCATTGGTTATAATTCTATTTTGGTTTTTTTTTTATCAACTCAACCCCAATGAATCATGTACTCCTCTATAAATAATTATTGTGATCAACCAATAATAAAAATAGAAAACATATATTCTCCCAAACTTGTTTTTGAGAAGGGAGAAGTTAAATGATTTTAGTTGCATACGAAATGTGACACTGTTACTCTTACATAAACCTTTTGGCATACTATAACAGGAGCATAATTGTGTCAAAGATCAATATCTTGTACAATAGTCAATAATATAGTAGCTCAACGGTATCAGTGTACACTCAAATACCATGTGGTCATGGATTCGAATCTCCATACCTCCAATTGTTGTAATCTCAAAAAAAAAAACTTATACAATATACATAATAATAAAGAGGTTATTAAATTAAAAAAATGATAATTATCAATAAAATTAATAATTTAATCTAATTTGTCACCCATTTAGATCTTCCCCTAATAATTCAATAGTCACAATAATTATTTTAATCAAATAAAAAATAATAATTCACAAATATATAAGGGTGCATTTGGCGGCCAGGTTGGGCTGGGAAGCGAAATGGCCGGGATCCAACCTGGCGTTTGAGTCGCCCGGTTACGAATTCACCTTAACTCGGCGTGTGAAGATGTCGCTAACACGGCCGGGTTACTCGTGGGGAACGCCGAATTTCAATCGCGCCCTTCACGCGACGCTCCACCTACTCCATCTACCCCTTCACCTCTCATTCCTCTCTTCCATTTCGATGGGTTACACTTTCTTTCTCTCTCGATTTCTCTCTGGTTTCCGATGACTTATTCGCTTATTTCTCAATTTTTCTCTCGATTCATTTACGTTTTCTTCAAAGTTTGAGTTGCTTTTCATGATTTCATTGATTTCTCCCTCGATTTCTCTCTGATTTCTTAAAAATTGGGAGTTAGGGTTTCGCTTATCCTTGGTTCTATTTCAATTTCTCTATTGATTTCACTCAGGTTTCTTTAAAATGTGACAAATCTCGATTTTTTGCTTTCCTTTGGTTTTGTTTCGATTTGCATGTCCATATCTCTCGTTTCTTGAACATTTTAGTTACTCTCTTTGGCTTCTCTGTTGATTTGTGACACGATTTCCTTCTGTTCGTTCAAATGGTGAGTTAGGGTTTTGTTTCTCTTTGATTCTATTTCAATTTCTCTCTCTATTTCACTCCAGACTCTTTAAAATATGACAAATCTCGATTTTTTGCTTTTCTTTGGTTCTGTTTCGATTTGCATGTTTATATCTCTCTTATTTCTTGAAAATGTTAGTTAATCTCTTTTGCTTCTCTCTTGATTTGTGATTTGATTTCGCTCTGTTTCTTTAAATGGTGAGTTAGGGTTTTGTTTCTCATTAATTAGTTCTATTTTGATTTCTCTCTCGATTTCACTCTGGTTTGTTTAAAATGGTACGAATCTCGGTTTTCTTTCTCTTTGTATTTCGATTTGTCACTGTTTATTTGATTAAATTTTTTTTCTTGTAATATTAGGTTATACTGGTGAAAGGGTATTGATTTGTTTCATTTCTTGAGGTTATACTTCAAAGTAATGATATGCTCATACAGTTGCCTATAACCACTTGGTTCTTGAAGGTATATTTGCTTAATCCCCATTCTTCTTATTATCTCCATTCGAATTACAATGTGTTTATGAACTCTTTCTATTTAGGTTATACTGGTGAAGGGAATTCCTAGTTTCATTGAAGTTTAACCTTCAATAAAACTCATGTTTATACCATTGCCTACAACTTGAAGGTTGCTCTTTTCTCTTCTCTTATGGCCCATGATGTTCATTTGTTCTTGCTTCTGATTGACCTAAAACCAGCATACTTTAGTTGATTGTGTGTTCTCTAAAGTCTTTTACCAATGATGCTGATTGTTTGTTTTTTTAAATACCAGCCAATGATGCATTCTGTTTTGATAATTTTCTGTCCATGGCCTGTAATGATTGACTGATACTTATTTTGAAAGTAGATTCGTTCACATTTGTCTAAATTTGTATGTGTGTCGATGAACTTAATGTTTATTCCTAGTGTACATATGATTTTGACCATGTTGAATGAATATGTTATTGATTGAATTAGTTGGTTTTACAATTCTGAGGCTGGTTGAACAATTTTGAGGCTAGTTGGAAGTTGTAGTTATGCTGATTTTATTTCAAATAAGAAGTCCAAAAACTGGAGGCCATTAATCCATCTTATCTACCATATCTTAAAAATTGTACTTGACTATATCCTTGATTAGATTTTTATCTACCTATTTAATATTGAGCATTCATTCTTTTATCTTCAATATGATAAAACATTTATTCAACATATTGAATATGTTGGTTGACCTTATTCAATGCAACTTATCTAATAAAATGTTTGGTTCGGTTGGTTTCAATCACAATGTTTTCCAACTTTCGGTAAGTCCTTCCTTCTCTCTTCTTTATTAACTTTTCAACATTTTACAATATTCGGATTTTCCTTACTAATCACTTCTTTGTTGTAGATAAGAGATTCATATTCGTACATGGATCATAGCTACTTCAATCGGTCATCAACAACAACTCTCCAAATCATATTGAAGATAGGTATTCACATTTTCGTAATTGTATATAATCGATTTAAATTGTTGTTGTTGTTGTTTTATGAACTCATGTCATTGGACTTTGACATATTTGTATGAACTTATGGACATTTTTTTTCATATACTTAAACTTGGTAAGAACTGATTTAGCTTTCACTTATATAACAATATGATTTGAACTTCTACCTCATTCGAACTTCTAATTGTATGAACTGAATTGGCCATATTGAACTTGATTACCTATGAAGTTTGCTAAAAAAACTAACCCATGAATGTCAAAAGCCACTCTTCTGCCTTCTTTTTTTTCATATAATCAAAAATATTCAACCTCTAACAAACTTTATCATTTTATGAACTTTAGTAATTAACTTAGTTCAAAAATATAAGTTATATTCAACTTCTTACAAAGTAGTTTATGTACAATAGTAGTTTTGTAAAAGTGTTGATGATTTGGAAAAACGTTTATCATTATATGAACATAGTTAAAAAAGGAACTATAATCAACTATGTCAATAAATCTAACCAATTCAACTTGTAACAAATTTTACTATTTTTTGAACTTTAGTAATCAACTTAGTTAAAAAATCTAAGTTATATTCAACTTATTAAAAAGTTGTTTGTGTAGGATAGTTGTTTTTAAAAAGTTATATTCAACTCATATCCGTGGGATTCGAGAGTTTAGCAGCGGATTCTTGGTTACTACAGGATTCTCTATCACAACCGAACGGTTTGAAAGTGCCCGGCGGTAATATAGAATAATATCATTCCTAAGTACAACACATTCGAAGTTGAAGATAATCCTTTTTAATAAACGTTTATCGGTCGGCAGGGTTTTATTACCTATATAATATGAGCTATGCAAATGCGGAAGGATTTCTTACACCGTATAGAGGAGAAAGGTATCACCTAACTGACTGGAGGGACGTTGCTAATGCTCTCAAGACATCAAAAGAATTATTTAATAGGAGACAGTCTTCAGCATGCAATATAATTGAGAGAGCATTTGGTAGACTGAAGGGAACTTGGGCAATATTAAGAAAGAAAAGAAGGGAGACTATGACGTGGAAACTAAAAGTTATATTATTATGGCTACAAACTACATTAATAACTTAATCATAAGAGAGATGGTGGAAGGTTCACTTGACGAATTCAATGATCAGGATATAGTTTCGACTGCTTCACTAGGAGAATATAGTGAGCCGGATAATATAGATTTCATAGAGGTGATCGATGCATGGAGTAAGTTTCGAGAAATGCTCGCCGAGCAAATGTTTTCTGCTTGATGATCCCCCACTTAAATACTTTATATAACATTTTGTTCAAGTACTAATGAATGCATAGAAGTTCAATATATCATATACTGGACGTCATATATACATTACAAATGTTTACAATCCTTCGTTTAGAAGTTCTACTAATAAAGCTTCATAATTTTATTAATATTCTTTTCACATTAAAGTGCAATGTCAGGTGCGAATAGAAAATTTTCAAGACACTAGTGAACACCAGTTGAGGATGCTCATTTAATCGAAGGTCTATTGGGATTAGAGGTGAAACACCTCACAACACCTGGTGACACATTCAAATCGGGGTACATTAATGCATTGCTTATGTATGCAAGAGAAATTACCAGACACAAGAATAAATAATACTAGCATTGAGTGTAAGGTTAGAACATTCAAGAAACAATATCAGGGCATTAAAGAGATGTTAGGGCCTGCAGGAAGTGAGTTTAGATGGAATGAAGAAAGGAAGTGTATGGAAATGGACAAGGACACCTTCGATGAATGGTGCAAGGTATTTTACTTCTTCACGTTTATCATATTCAACATGATATCTCAACTTGTACATGTCCCATTTCCCTAATGATATGTCATTTCGTCTTATAGACTCATCATAACGCGAAAGGGTCTTTGGAACAAACTATTCCCACATCCGGAAGCACTGACCCATATATTTAGGGATGATCGAGGTACAAGGAAACCTCACAGCAATTCAACCGTTGCAGCAATCAAAACAACTGCATCAAGGGAGGCTAGTCGATAGGTTGTGCCTCGGGATTTTCTAGACCTAAATTTACTTGATTACTATGTGCCTGAGACACAATCATATCATATACCCACAGAGGGACTCAGTATAAATGTTGATAACCCAGAATCTTCAAATAATGTTGAAATGGGCTCCGCAAGTCAAGCCGAAAGTCAATCCAGGCTAGTGGTAGTAAAAGGAAGAAGATAGAAAAAGATGTTGAATTACTGAATGTTCTGAAGAAGCACACTCAGATGACTGAAGATAAGTTGCACGAGGCCATCAATTGGCAAATCCAGAGGCAGGAGATAATAAATAAGAACAGAGAAGAAGCCATTACGAAAATAGATTCTCTTACTTACTTTACAGAGGAAGAACAAGCTACCTTTGTGCATTTGGTGGCATGTGATGGAGATAAAGTAGCAACTTTCCTTCAGCTTGGATGCCGGGATGAGAGGAGAAAAGTTTTGGCTTTTGATGTGTTGGTTGGGATGATATCTGTTTTTTTTTTATACTACCGTTTATATTTATGTAATAACGGTAATATATTTCTGAAATATCTATAACACTTTTGTTTTTAAATATCTATTTTTCACTCAATTTTATAAATATGATTTTATTTCACTTAATATGGAAATTGTAAACAAGTTTCATCAAAGAAAATTTGAATTTGAAAACCATATATTTTTAAGCTTCAAAAAATTTGATTAAGTATTTCAAAATATAAATAATAATTAAATACAAAAATTCAAATAGTTATTCGACTTTCTATTTGCATCTAATATAATTCTAATTTCTTAATTATATTAACAACCTTGATTTCAATTTACTGATTATAATATTTCAAATTCATTTGAACATGGTAGTTAAATTATTTTTCATAATTATAATATTCAAAAAATTATATTTAAGTTAAATTAGTATATTTCAAATTCATTTGAACATGATGTACATTAATTATTTGAGTAACCTAATCATAGAAATTGCAAATATTTAATTAGCCTAAAATAATTGATAAAATAATAATTTGAGGCCAGTATGTAATGTGATGATAGGGTGGTTAGGAATGAATCCTGGTGCAAATCTAGGTCATAAGACACAACAAATGTACGTATAAGAACTATACATAATTATACACTTCCTACTTATATTGTATACTTCTTATATAAAAAATATCCTTTGTCATTGGTTGACAAAAAAAAAAAAAAAAAAAAAAAAAAAAAAAACTTTCATTAACAACTTCTAATTTGAACCTTTGAGAAGAATATTCGAATTTAAATTGACTAAAAATTTTATGCAAGATGTTTGGATGAGTAATGATAGAGTTATTAAATAATAGTAATTGTATCGATAACTCGTTTGAATATAATTGTTTGAAATGTGTTTTGTAAAGTGATTGTATTAGTAACTCGTTTGAATGTGGTTTTTTGTAAATTTGTTTTGTGAAGTGATTATATTAAGGGAAAATTGCACAAACCACATCTAAAATATGGTGTTTGTTACAATCGAGTTCTTAAACTTTCAATTTGAGCAATCACCACCCCTAAAGTTTGAAATGTTTTGCAATTAATACCTTTAAGTTAATTTTTTAAGAGATTTTCACATGTGTGAAGAGGGTAAGTTTCTCCAAAAACTATTTAGTATTTCTTTTCTCTCTGATCTAAAAGCTTCGTAATTTCTTACCTCTGATAAATTTAAAATAAAAAAATTTGTAAACTAATGGATTAATTTGTAAAACTAGTACATTAGTTTAACATTAAAACAAAATAAAATACATGTTCACACTTGAACATAATTTGTCTTTTTATTTTTTTATTTACTTTATATCCCCTAAAAAAGAATTTAGATCGGCCACCATTGTTACCCTTTGCACAATTCTCGTTTTCAAGCAAGAATACAAATAATTAATTCAAAACTTGTCACACACACAAAAATCTCAAAAAAAAAATAATAATAATAATGCACCCCACATTTTTTTTTTTAATTCGTATAAAACTAAATAACTCAACATTAGATATATTTTAAATCAATTATATGCAATGATAAATTCAAACTTGATGTTACCTCTTATCTTATAAGATTTTTATTCTATGTATTATTTAAAAGTACAATTTTTTGAAATTTAGAACAAAAAAATACAATATAAAAAACATGACAAAAGACTATTTAAATTAAAAATTAATTTTCTTTCAACCTCACACTAATTACAAATATACACATTTAAAAAACTCATTAGTCTTACAAATTTTTCATTATAAATTCATAGAAGGTAAGAAGTTAGGAAGCTCTTAGAGAGATCAGAAAAGAAAGACTAAATATATATTTTTTGAACATTTTTATCATATTCACACATGTGAAAATCTCTTAAAATTAACTTAAAGTGTTAATTGCAACACTTTTCGAACTTTATGGGAGGTGATTGCTCAAATTGAAAGTTTAAGAACTTAATTGTTACAAACATCATACTTTAAGGGTTGTTTGTGCAATTTTCCATTATATTAATAACTCGTTTGAATGTAATTATTTGTAAATATGTTTTGTAAAGCGATTGTATTAGTAACTCGTTTGAATGGGCTTGGTTTCATCGAGTTTGTTATTTTTTTTTAATGATATGCCATTTACAATTTTTTAAAGCATAATGAGTATTATTTATTTATTATTCCAAATCTTAATTTATTATCGCGAAAGTGCGAAACTTGTAAAATTAGTCAAATCTATGAGATAATTATATATATATTGTCAATTAAAAAAAAACAGCAAATGTAATTATTTGTATTAATAAAATTATCACATACTTTTAATAGTACAATATTCATAATCCATCAAATAATTTAGATTTCGCTACATTTGTAATTAGTTCGTGGGAATGGCTCATCCAATACAATTTTTCTTTATTCTCAATGCCAGAGACTTTTTTTATATACTAAATATCATCTCTTTTATTCGTAGGTTTAATCTGTATTATAAATTTCAATATAGTTTTTTTTTATATATATATATATTATATGAATGAGTACAATTTCTTTAGTTGAAAATTAACAATATTAATTACTTGAAAAGAGATAATCACATAATTTTTTTCATTAAAAGATGTTGACTATGAAATAAATGCTAATTTTAAATGACGAAATTTATTTTAAAACAAGATATTATGTGAATGGGAAAATTTTTCAATTAATTAGTGAAACAATGATGAATTAATGAATTTAAATAAAATTTTCAAACCAAAACAAAATGAATGTGAAATTACCATTAATTTTAAAATAAAAGAATTAAAATATGAACTAGCATTTATATGAAAATATGGAATATGTTTTTAAAATGCAGTATTATGCAAATTAGAATAAGTCGATAATTAAAGGTTCTATGTCAAAAATTATAAAACAACAAATAAAATTGATTAAGAAAATATTGTCAATTTATAACTACTGAACATATTTTATAAAAAAAAAAAAAGATATTAGTTTAATTAGAAGAAAGAAAATATACACTAATAATAACATAAAATTATATCATAAAAAAATCAAAAACAAAATTAAAACTGAATTTTAAATTAAAAATGAAATTTGGAAAAAACAATTCTTAACTGAAATAAAAAGATTGAAAAAGAAAAGGAGTTGATCGCCACGTGTTGTGTTTTCAGTGCACCACGTGGTGGTTATAAAGCTTGCAAAATCGCTCCATGTTTATTTAAATAAAAAGAAAGTGATTATTGGCTCGAAAATACCCTCCCCGATCTCAATTTCATTTTATAGGACCGAATACCCGTTTGAGCTTAATGAGCTCTGATACAAATTTAAAAAGTGTGGGCATCCCTCCCAAAACCAATTGGAAATAAGAGGAATAGCCCACCTTGTCTTATTTGTGGCTAGAAGACTCCCCGTCTTACCGATGTGAGATATTTGAGATCCTCAACACTCTATATATGCTAGATTTGATACTTAAATATTAGTAGATATATATTTAGGGTATTTAGGTATTAACTATGTTTGTTAAGAGATATTTCAAGAATTAATATTCAATGTATTATATATATATATATATATATATATATATAGTTGTGAAAAGTTAATGAAAACTAGGATGTTTTGTACCTTTTACATAGTTTATCAATCTTACAATTTAATGTTTATTAATAAAATTATCCTTAACTTTGTTTGATGCACGAATTAGATTAAGTTAAGAGAAATTAAATTAAGTTGTGTGTGTAAAATTAAGCTAAACTGTATTTGATAGATATGTTAAGTTAAAGTCACTAGTGTTTTGTGTAAAGATTAAGTAACAAAATGTTAGGTTAAGCTGAGTTTAACGGCAGGTTAAGTTAAAGTGAGTTTTTTATTTATCATTTTTCAAGTATTTTTTAAATGATTCACATTATTATTTTTATTTTACTTCACTTGTTTTTCCTTTGCAATATATAAATGACAAAATGGATTTTATTTTAAATAATAATATTATAATATTCATTTCACGGTCTAATTATAATTTTGATTTTTCCACAAAAATTATTCGATTATTATTAACAATCTAAAAAAAAACTTATAATTTTAGTAAAGTTGGTTTAATTGTTTGAATCTTTGAAGTAAATTTTGTATTAAATTAAAAAATAAAGGTTGAAATATTTTTGATTTATGATAATTTTTTAATAGATTTTTATGATAGTTGTTTAGATTATGGTTATTTTATTATGAAAAAAATGTTAATTATAGTCGTAGAGATTTTATAATAACTAAAATGGAAAAATATTAATACTTTATCTGTAGTTAAAAATTAATTATGGAAAGTATAGCAGTAATTATAGTGATTTTATGCAAACTTATCTTTTACGGGATTAATAAAATACAACTCATATTTCATAAAGTTAACAAAATAAAACTCATTTTTCACTAAATTTACAAAATAAAAGAAGCTGTTTTTCATTAGAAGTGGTTAAATATTACTGTCACCAAACCCCTTAATATGTTTCAATTAGATTATATTAAATTCATTTTTTTTTTAATTTATAAAAACATGCCGTACAGCTTATAATTTAAAAGTATGCTTTTTGAAAATCATACTTGTATTAATTTTTCTTTTTAAAGTTAGACGGAAAAGGTGGGTGGCACCTCAAAGACTTTAATCTTGTGTTGAAAAAATAGAGAATTTAGTCCGGTTGAAAAATAGAATTTAGTTCTTATGACTAACAAAACATAAAAAATAGTCAATGTTATTTGTAAATCTTAAGCAAATTAAATAAGTAAATGTATCTTTTTATGGATGAATGATATATTTTTTGTCCAATCAATTACTTATCACGTACTCTTGTCATTAAATACACAAACAATTAACTTCTGACTATTTTATTAACCAACAATTACGAGACTATTTTTTAGATTTTATCAAATTGTAGAGATTAAATTCTAATTTTTCAAATCTTAAAAATTAAGTTGTAGATTTTTTTTTTAATTATAGATATAAAATCTAAAATTTTAAAGTATAAACACAAGCTTTTTTAAATGATAGGGATTAAATTTAAAAATGATACAAAATTTTTTTATTTGGGAATAAGAAAGGCTTTGGATCCATTGTGCCCTCCGGCTGGACTGCAGCAATGCGTTGTATTGAGAAAATCGATACCTCGAGTCTCAAGTGCCTAATATTAAAATTATTTAAATCATAGAAAAGCTAAAGAGGTGAAATTATAATTATTCAAATTAAAAAACTTCAATTTACTTATTCCAAAAGTATCTCACTCTTCGTTTAAAATAATGATATTGGGAGCTGTGTGAGGTGGTTGTGGTGGTTTTCGTCGGTCTAAAGAGAGGTGGTTTTGTGGCCTAGAAAGTCGGTTGGTTTGTGGTAGCTAGTGGTTGTTTGGTTGAAGAGAGGTGGGTTTCGTGGCCTGGGAAGTCATTTGGTTTGAGGCAGCTGGTGCTGGTGCTGGTGCTGGTGTTCTCAGTTCTGAGTGGGGTGGTCTGTGTGTGGCCCCCATGGAGAGGCGAATCTTTCTGTGGAAATGAAGGTGAGGCTGGCTCTAGATGATCATGAAGGTCAAGATGTGTTTGAGCTGAAGGGAAGTTTAGAATGTCTAGTTATTTGTAATCTGAGAAGCAAATTAGCCCAGATGTTTTCAAGCAATTGATTATGATGATGTGGAGCACAAATACCACGGTGCTTGAATCTCTAGGAGGTAATAAAATCCCGTGTTCTTTTGCTAATATGATTTTGAAACGGTCGGTGGTAGAAACAGCTACTAATTGGTTATTCGACAATGCTCTGATTATTGTGTTCGAAGAGATACTGAGGGGTAAGAATATTTTAGAGTTGGAGTTTAAGTTTGCCGTGTTTTTTATTCACTTCCATGACGTTCCTACTGCA
Source organism: Cyclanthera cordifolia (assembly GCA_037832605.1). Classification (NCBI taxonomy): domain Eukaryota; kingdom Viridiplantae; phylum Streptophyta; class Magnoliopsida; order Cucurbitales; family Cucurbitaceae; genus Cyclanthera; species Cyclanthera cordifolia. The sequence goes on along the minus strand of JBBMEG010000018.1, from coordinate 15,013,289 downwards.
AATCATTTGGAAAAGAATGCGAGGAAGCTCGACAACCTTATCGAGTCATTTGTGGGCTGGGACAATGAAGGTGCTCTGAGGAATAAAGGGAAGTTTTTTAGGGTTAAGGCCTATTTTGATATCAGTCGACAGCTAAAACGAGGTTTGAAATTTCGCAGTAGAGCTATGGCTGATGAAAAGTGGATTCGGTTGTCTTACGAGAAATTGCCACAATTTTGTGCTGGATGCAGAAGTTTAGGTCACAGAATGGAGGATTATAGCTTTGTGGTGGTTGGTGAAGGATCATCGTGGCCTTTCGGAGACGATTTGTGTGTGTCGTTCATTCACACAAGATTGGAGGTCTTGCAAGAGCAAGTAAAGGATGGTGAGGAAAAGAGGTAGAGGAAGGGGGTGGGAGGATTTTCATTCTAATATTCAGGGAAAGAATGGATATGAATGAGATCAAAATGAAGAAAGAGAAAATGAAATTGGAGTTTCTGACTGGTCTAGTAAGCAGAGCTATGACTTACCAGCTAAGCTTAGGAGAACAATGTGGCTCAACCATCTAGGCTCTATTAAAATTCTGGCAATTAGACGGAGGTGCAGGAGAATAAGTCGATAAACCTCTAGGTGACAGGAGCATATATGAACAATTCGTACGTGAGAAGGGAGATAGACGAAACATATTGCATTTTAAGGATTTTAGAGCCGTTAGAGCGGGAGAATAAAAAGGAAGAAGGCTCATTTTAATATTGGGTTGGGCCTGTGCGGAATTTTTAAAACTTATAATGAAGGCGCTGACAGGAATTTGGGTGAAGAATGGAGATCATAGGTACATTTCAAATGTTTTTTACGTACCTGATATGAAAAGCAATTTGTTAAGTATGGGACAGTTAGCCGAAAAAGGTTATGTGATGCATATCTCTGGAAATAAACTCTCGATTTTTTATAAAGAATGTAATTTGATCCTTAAAACCTTTTCATCAAAAAATCGTATGTTTCCAGTAGATTTTAATACGGGTGATTTCAAGTGTCTAAATGCAATAGTGAATGATGAATCCTGATTATGACACTTACGGTTTGGGCACTTAAATTTTCAGAGTTTGGAAAAACTTTCAAAACATAATTTAGTGAATGGTTTACCCAA
>JBBMEG010000018.1:14998873-15009178 GCA_037832605.1 Cyclanthera cordifolia | reverse complement strand
AATTAATCATTTTCCACATAATTATTTCATTTCTCATTTTTTCCTCAATTTTCATTCTTTTCATAATCATTCTCATTCCTTATGTTTCAAACACAATTATAATTTTTTATACACACATTTTGTTTTATTTTATTTATTTATTTTGCTTATAAATATTTTATTCATCACTGTATATGTAATTAATTCTTTTCATTTGAACTTATTTACATTATTTTAAAAAGTATTTGTATGCGTACATTATTTATACATAACTATAAACGATAAAACTTTTGAAAATTATATCCACAAAATAACTTTTGGTTTTTTTTTTTTTTTGATACCAACAATGAAATTAGGTGACTCAAACCCACAATCATTTGGTCATTAGATAACATTAACACCATTAAACTATTGCTCTTGTTAAAAATAACTTTTGATATCTAATATTAATTTTTTTAGGACATTAAACATAATTTTTCTAATTTATTTATAAACCATAAATTTTAGCTCTAAACCATCGTATATCGGTAAACTAATCTTCGTTTCAATAACAACTAAATATTGTAATGTTAGTGGTTTGTCCCTTGAGAATATTTAAACTGGTGTTTCTTCATTAACAGGCAGCAGTGGAATGTTCACATGTTGCAGGAAGAAAAACAGAGAAAGAAGACAAGAAAAATAAAAAAAGGCCATTTTTGGGCCCATCTATTTTCCCCCTCTAAAATTTTCAAATTTGTATAAAATACTATCAGGATGAGTTAGTAGATAATTAAAAATTAAACCACATTCACATAATTAAAAATTGAAGATCTATTTACACTTCAAATTTTAGAAGCTAATAGGCTACACTCTTTTTAACTTCAAGAACCAGATAACTAAACTAATCATAAACCTAAAATTCTTGAACTTTAACATATAATTTAACCAAAGATTAAATACAAGAAACAAAACAAGTTCAAGAACATACTCTAATTTCTCCCCCCTCTATATATATTTCTCAGATTGTTATTTTCTTTACGTGGATGGAGCAAAATTACTTGGTAACTTGTCTAAAGCATTAAATTTTTACCTGTTCAAAACGTAGGATGAGCAGAGAAAAGAAGAGACGATTCCCAGCTCTACTGCAAATAAAGAATCTTCAGTTGCTTGATGGAAATGAAAACCATGGATTATACCCTTCCAACGGGAGAGACAGGTGGGTTTGCAGCATATCGAATACCAGCAAGGTGTTTTCCTCGGGCTGAACCGATTCCATCAGAATCGGGAAACTTGATCAGTTTTTCCTCAGGTGCAAACTTGCTTGCTTCTGAGGGATCTCCTAGTCTCTGACCATTTAAAACTGCAACACATATGAAAAACGCCTGCAACATAGAGATCGATACATCGAAACGAACTTCAAAGAATCCACCCTTCAAAGGTGTCATACTGAAGATGGGTTTGTCTTGTTCATCTCCCTGAAACAAAATGGAATAGCAAGATATTGATTGATGAAAAATGGTAGAATCGACGTAGTGTCCGTAATCAAATTTTATTTTTTACCTGAACAAAAAGTTCGAGGCACTTGGATGTAATTAGTTTGTCTGGAATGGAAAGTAAACGCAGCTTGCAACCGACATCCCAACCACCACAGTCACAAACTCCGCCGGATCTCCACCGATTGATCAATGGGGAAGGCTCTCCGCTGCTTGGGGATCCATGAACAGCACCCGGAAGTATTATTACAGCATTGTCCTCTGATAAAGACTTCATGCAGTTCTCTATCAAAACGTTGCCACTTTGTTGCTCATCATGTTTTGAGTTATCGGTAGGAATCTGTAAGACAATGGCAGCAAGTTCTCTATTTTTCACTATGATGGCTGATTCTCGATCTCCTGGCCTCATCTCAACACCAAAGAGTACTGATTCTCTTGACAAATATTTACCATTGTTGTGTTCATTTGATTTGTGGACTGAGTTCACTTTCATCTGTCCAATGACATTGTAGGCATAGCCATAACTTCTATCCTTATTCCCTGGCCGTATCCAACCTCCACTCTTTCTTTTTATTTCATTAACTAGATAGAATGTATAGTTCTGCCCTGATTCATGCTTCCCAGACGGGGTTAAATCTTTAGCTGTGGCTGCAAGGATATTTCTGTTGTTATCCACCAAAAATTTAAATAAGGGAAAACCATTCTTTATCGTGAACTGTAGAAGTGCTTGCATTGGTGATTCAGCATGCTTCTTTTGGTGAGTGCTGCCAAGTTCAGTAGGCCAAACGCTTACCGAGTTGACTTTTCCTTCAATAGGATGTTGAGGATTTGAGGACTTATGCTTCAGTATAGGATCTAATAATCTTCTTAAAGGACTAGACCTAGTTCTGTTATGTCCACTTACCTTCTTTCTATCTGAATTGTCAGAGCAACCAGCATTTTCAGAAATCACTGGACCAGATTTTGGAATAGTATGTGTGGAACTTAATTGTGGTACATTTGAACTCTCCTTGAAACTGAAACTTCTCCCCATCCGTCCTAAGCTGAAGCTCAAACGGCGAATTGGTGAAGGATGCCTACCTTTTCTAGCTCCTGGATCGGGGGTTTTATCATCCAATGTCTCGAGAGTATCAACAAGGTTCGAATGGGTATGCTTAATGTCCGAGTCTAAGTTTCCCATTTGTTTACCTCCAGAATGTCTTAAACTTGGCTTCTGATTTGAGTAAGGGGACACTTGGGATGAAGAACATGAAAGTTCTGCACTTGTATCAAATACCAGAGAATCTTGCATTATACCCAACATGGGATCAACGTCAGATAAAGAAGGCAGCGGGCAGGAGTATGGAATGTCAGAACCGCATTCAGATGAGAGAATATCAACAGGAGAAAATATTTCTGAATAACTACAGGAATTCACGTCTGTCATATTCTCTTCAAATGATGTTCTGGAATTCAAGGGAAGAAATTGTACATCTAAATCCTTTGGCTTCTGTTTGGGTAGAAGATTGACATCTTGCTTATTAGTGAAGTAACTGTAATGAATATCAGTATCGGTGCATTGCTTCCCCCCTCGCTTCTTTGTTTCAACATTTTCAATGTTAATACGATTGTTTGAGCCATGTGATCCGACATAACTCGATGTTGATGGCATCTCTCCTATTCCTAAAACCATCCTCTCATCTGCTTCATTTTTCTGGATATTTGTTTCAATGGGCTTCTCAGCTCTATGTTTTGATTTACCACCCAAAACACGTGTACTTCTTTTAGGACAAGCTAAAACTCCAGAATGTGTTACATGAGAAGAAAAATCCTCCATTTCGGAACCCACCTTCTGATCAGAACGCTTTGTCATTTCTCTTCTATGCATCATGTTTGAATTATTTCCCCCTGATGTATAAGTCCTTTGTATTCTTTGCCGCCCCTTCATTGCACTCTTCGAACCACTATCAAAATCTAGGGAGTGGCTGGCATTTCGGACAGAGGTTACACAACGAGAACGCTCCTCCTTGTGTGATGAGATCAAACCAGACTGGACTGTAGAACGTGACTTATCTGATGTTTCACTTCGATAGTTACGAGGGTAAGTGGACAGTCCAGAAGTCTGTTTAAGTGATAAATAACTCACATTACACAATGCATCAGCTTTACCTTTAGTTGGACAACTAGTCTGCTTATGTTTCCAATTCTCAAGTGATGTCCAATCTAGAACCCCAACATTCAAAGCCTTCTCTTGGAAATTTTCTCTTCTCTCTGCACGAAGAAGATAACCTGGCAAGTTTGTCATATGCCTAACAAGTTCATCCTCTCCAATTGGAGTACTCCCTTCAACACTCTTACCCTTGCAGTACATAGAAGATTTTTCTCGAGCTACATTGGTCTCCTTGGTTGATACAAAATACAAATCGGTATGTGGTCGAACAGAACCTTTCATCTTTGATTGTTCTGGAACTGTAGGACATAGACATCGTTTCGATTGGGGCAAGAGGACCCCATCCTTTACAACCCTCGAGCTATACCGGTGGCTTGAACTCTTTCTGAGATCCAAGCTAGATCCCATACTACAGCAAGAACTGAAAACTAGTACATTACTAAACAACGTCAGAAAGACCAGGATGATCAACCATGCTTTAATTCACGAACAATTTCAGCTGCAAAAATCAAAACAGAACCAATAGTTCTACCATATTCTTCCCTTCTATCGTACTTTAGAAATAACGCTCAAGAATATTGTTCTTCAACAAGTTAAAGTTATTCCAAAACAATAATTACCGTGAGCATCATTAGTTTCCAAATTCAATTGATCAGAAATTACATCGCCGCAGCCTCACTCTCTCATCCACTAATAGAAAATTCAAAACGAAATTCCGTTACATCCTCTAATTCACCTCTTATTTTACCACATTGAGCAGTCTTCAAGATTTAAACTAAAATAGAGCACATGAATCGAAGTCAAATCAAGAGTCATCACAGATCTAAGAGTTTCCAAACTCTCAAACAAACTACTAATTAGCAATTTCAGAAAAAGAAAATAGAGAAATAGAGAGAGATAAAGACAAAAAACCTGAAATAATTAACAGAATCAGGGAACGAAACATTGCTATTTCTAGAAAACAAGAACAACGACGAATGTCACAATTATCAATCAACCTAAAGACGAAACCAACACGCAAAAGAAAGCAAAACATTCTCAATGCCTCCGATTATTCCTCAACGAAGCAAAACAGATCACACACACCAAAAAAAAAAAAAAAACAAACAAAATCGAAATGTAATGGACATACCTTCAGAAATCAAGGAAAATGCAGGCTAACATAAGAGATATAGGAATAGGATCGAACAGAAACTGGTCGATCCCGATAAAGATCCGAAGCGTGATTACGACTGAGAATGAAAAAGAAACAAAAAGAAGGAATAAAAATCTTGCAATCTGCTTTGGATTATAGACAAAGCAAAGAATTGCGGCATCAGTAAAGAAGCAGAAACTGAAGCGCCAATGGATTTATCATTCTTCTCGATTTTCGTCCCTTCGCTCTGATCGATGCCGGGGAAGATGAAGGAAAGTCAGCAATTGCAGAGATGAAACAAATTAAAAAAAAAAAAAATTAAAAAGGTCTCCATCAATGGTGGATGAAACGCACCGTTTTTGTATTTGATCAGACGGTGGAAAAAGGAAAGCTGCCGAGTAGGTAGCCTAGGAGTCTAGGCTATGACTACGGGTTAACCCATTACTGCCGGTCACATTCACGGTCAGGGACTAGTGGGACCAAGTGCTCGACTTATTTCCTTATCACGAATCCCTAAGCTAAATGGGGCCCAGTAATGACGTCAGCAGGTCTTCATTATTGAGGTTTATGCTGTACCACTTGATGCTTTCGTCCATTAAAGCCCAATTCCATATCTGCTTTTTTTCGCTTGTGGACTAAATATTTGTCTTTTTCCCTTTTCTTTTTATTAAATTACTATTTTCTTTCTCTGTTCTTTTTTTTTTTTTGAACCGAATAATCCATAGATAGCGGACTAAAATCAAATTTTAGTTTTTTTTTTTCTTAAATAAAACTTCGAATGCAGAGGAGTTCCACCATTTGTGTGGGATATATAAAAATATTTTATATATAAAAAAATTAATATTTTTATTTATAAAATAAATTTGTCTCGTTCTAATAAAGTGTATAAGTAAATTCAATCCGGATGTGGCCGTTTGTTTTGTGTTATGTAAATTTTATAAATGAATTTTTATAATTACTTTTTAAAAATCTTATACATACGAGTTATTTTTACAATTTTTTCTTTATAATCCTTCAAAATATTTCCTTATTTCTAAACACTCAAAATAAACTCTCCACAATTTTTCAAACAAACATCCCCTTAGCAAGAGGGAGTCGATTAATATTGTATGAAAGACGTCCCTGATGAAGTTTGAAATCCTTTATACATGATGATAATTACTTTTCTTTTTTTTTTCTTTAGGAAGATTTGAAAGTTGATTGCTTGTTATTATGATCTTGATATTTCAAATACCTAATTAATCTAGATTTTTGTTATAAGAACTTAGGGGTGTTTGTTTGAGATTTTATAGAGTGTTTAGGTATGAAGAGCTATTAGAAGTGTTTATAAATTTTTATTTCATAATAGCTCGTTTGTTTAATAGTTTTACTGGAGTGTTTAGAATTAAATACTTGTTTATTTCATGATTTTAGAAAAAAATTGTATAGGTTGTTTGTTTGTGCGGTGGTTTTGTTGTTGGTTTCGAGATAATTGCTTGTTTGTAAGCTGGTTTTGGTAGAGTAATGGTAATAATAAAATTTTGTAGCACTTATTTTGTGGGTTTATGGAGCACTTATTAGGAATAGACTTATTTCGTAGATTTATGGAGCACTTATTTGGGCACTTAAATACTGCATTATTTGGCTTCCCAATCAAGCATTTGATAAATCTTAACATCTTCAACTTAATTAAAACCCATAAACAAATACCTCCTAGGTGTCTAGGGAAGATTTAAACTCTTATCTCATGTTCAATATATTTTAAATTTCTAAAAAATTGACTTCTAATATTTTAGTTTTATGTATAATAAGGCTATTTAATTATACCCATTTTTAAAAGATATTTCTTTCTATAAAATTTTAAACAATAATAATTTTTAAGAAATATTTTATACATAATATGATTTTGAACGTTTTTTTGTTTGCATATTCATCTATTAAAAATTATCTATGATATTAATTGAATATTGTTTATGCTTATGATATTGGTTAAAATTATTTGTAACATCGATCAAGGACTCATCTTGCATTCATCAAAAACTATTTGTTGCACTCACATAATTGACACATGATTAAAAGTTTTTCATTTTTTACAAGACAATCCTTAATTTTCTCTTATGTACAAATTTCTTCTAAAAATGTTTATTCATTAAAATCTTTTGGATTTTTATTTTTGTTTTATATTAAAATTCCCTAATTTTAAAAGCATTTTTATATTGAAAATATAGTAAACACAAAATGAACCATTTTGAGTTTTATGTGATACTTTAAAGTTCAATTACTTATTAAATATGTAAGATGAACATAATTTTATTGGCAGAGGTAGTAATTAGGATGTTTGAATTTGAATCTCCATTTCAATTATGACTTAATAAAAAAAAATTACTCACTTTGTATTTTGAAAGACAATAACTTATTAGAACAAAAAGTTTTAACTTTGTATTGTTTTGTTTTTCTTATTTGCAAACTTTTAAGCATGTGTGTGGTTGGTACACGAATTATTAAGTTAAGTTAAATGTTAAGTTTAATCAAAGATTAAGTTAATCTGTATTTTGTAAACATATTAATTTAAATTGGATTAAGTTAAGTTGACTTTGTTTGATGCATGAATTAAGTTAAATTGAATATTAAGTTATGTTAGGTTTGACATGCATGTTAAATTAAGGTGAATGTTTTAAATTGATATTTGTCATTTTTCAAATAATTCTACTTGCTATTTTTTTTTCTTCAATATATAAATAACGAAGTGAGATTCGTTTGAAATTGTAACAACAAAACATATATTTCATAGTCTACAAACAAGGCTCGGGAGGAATTAACAGCGAAGGAGTTAGTGGTGCAGTAATTTCATTATTTTGTATTAATCAAGTTCAACATCAGTGTCACAGGTTGAATTTTAGAAATCAATAATAGTAGTCTTTAAATAGAACAATATAAGTAACTTTTAAAATATAATAACATTTTCTTAATTTTTTTTCCCTTATAATAAATATGTCATGCTTTTTCTACATCTAATGTCCTGCTTTTTCTACATCTAAATAGTATGATCAATTTTTGTCATTTACTTAACTATTTTAGATATTAAAATGTTCCATTCTCATCTAAATATTATATACTAGATCAAACTTAGCTCAATACTCAAGCTTAGTGAGTAGATATTATAGAGAATCATGCACTAAGTGAGTTTTGAGATACCTACAACGTACTCTTAATAGATGTCTGCTCTATAATGCTCCTATTGTACATAAACTCGAACTCATAAGCAATATAGATTCAAAATATGATGGAGACTTAGACAAAAATGAGGTTGTTAAGTGGTTTTATCTTTTGATTTGAAGACATCTAAATTAGCTAGAAATCTAACATACAATCAATGATGGCTTTATCCACAACAGAGGCATGGTTTATAGCTGCACCAAAGGCAATCAAAAAAGCAATGTGGCTAAAGGGATCCTAAGTGAGCTAGGTTTGCACGAATAAGGGGTGGCGTTACTGAGTGACAACCCAAAGTGCTATACACCTAACTAAGAATCAACAATTGCATGGCAGGTCTAAACACATAGATGTAAAACTACATTTTGTAAGAGTAGTCTGAATAAAGAAAATGAAGACATAGGACAATGCTTCTAACACGTTAACCAAGCAGTGACCAAGTCCATGTTTGATCACTGCCTAAGTTTACTCAATGTAGTAGACAACCCTATCCACTAAAACAAAAAAGCAGAAGAACTCAAACATCGTATTCAAGGTGGAGAATTATTAAAAATGAATTACAATGTTGCAATTCATCTCACCAAAGTGATGTATTTGAGCATAGTCAAACATCCCTCTCAAACTCGATTTAAAAAAATTCAACAGCTCAAAACATAAATAGTTTCAGCAGTTCATTTAACAGTTTCCTAACAAGTTTTAAACCTCATAAGCTTTAACCACCTACAAGCACGACCTAAGCTTGTATATTCACAACCTAGTATAAAGATCACGATGACTAAAAAAAAAAAAAAAAAAAAATGGATGCACATGTGCAAGTAAGTTGTAAAACATACGAAGTTGATATAAAAGTTACTTAGAGTTCTCCCGTGGATAGAGGTCGAAGTTTTATCGAACCACGTAAACGCTTTGTACTTGAGCTTTTCTCTTATTATATGTTTACTTTGATGTTCTTTCTTGTATACCTTGTGTATTTGTTTTTTCTCGCATAAAGAGTAAAGAAAAGTGAAAGTAAAATAGGAGACCAGAGAACTTTCTGAGTTCTTTCTCTGATGGTCTCAATCAAAGTAAGTAAAGGAAGAAAGAGATAAAAGTACTTACCGAAAAAAAAGGAGAAAGGTTGAAGGCGAAGCTTTAGCACAAAATCGGAAGAGCTCAATCTATCTCCACGAAGAGGCTTTGCAATCTTCAAATGAGAGGAACATTGAAGAAAAAGAGTTTTTGTTCATCAGAGGGGTGCGTGTAATGTGTCGAACATGGGTGCTTTAGATAGATAATAAGGTAAAAGGGTGTCATAATCGTGATTGTTCGTTCTCACTAGCATAAGCAATATCCATCACTCGTTTCCACTCAAGAATTTCGAACCCTAGTGGTTTAGGGTACGTGTTTGGGTTTTGATATCTGAACTAATTTCTCAAACACCCGAATCCTTTTTGCTCGGCCCAATAATGTTTTACTGTTCAAATCTAAGATAATTTAATCCTAATAGCCATTTTGACTAATACTTAAAACAAACAAGTTTTAAGAATGTTAACTCAATTTGAATTAAGTTTACACTCCTACCAAACATGTTCGAAGTTTTTAACATAAACTTTGTATAAAACTATTTTTTAAAGATTTTTAATTAAAAGTAGTGATGTGACAAGGTTGCAAAGGACATATGAAATTAAAAAAAAAAAAAAAAAAATCAAGAGATCACAAAAAAAAAAAAAGGTATATATATTAAGTATAACATTGAAATGGCTGAATATATTAACCAGAATTGGATTAAAATATTTTAACTATTAGATTGTATTTAGTAGAGAAAGAGCATTCAAATGAGCATTCAAATATGCAACATTTTAACTATTAGATTGTATTAAGATATTACTACATCTTAAAATATAATTAACATTAACCTTACACTGCATTTTAATTAACACAAGCAATAGTGATCAAACATGCAATTTTTTTTGTCAAAGTAAGCATTATTCAGCTGACAACTGTTGATATAATAACATTCTCTCGATCGATGATTCAAGTTTTTTTTGTAAAATTTCTTTTTAATGCATAAAATAACATTTTATACCAAAAATCTGGCACTTGGAAAAGGAATCTTTAAATAAAATTAAGAACAAGGAAAAAGTGGTCAAACGGTGGAGCACTTGTTTTTCCATACCTCTCTTTAAGCAACAAAACCTCTTTTAATTATTAAATTTCCTTCCTTGCCCATGCCCATGATTTTTTATTCCCTACTTTTTCAATGCGTTATTTCTATAAATTATAATAAACAAATTGATTAAATTACAAAAATAAATTTTTACCTAATCCATTGTTAACATATTCTACTGAAATTAGCAAATCAAGAAGTGACTACTATTTTGCCTAAAAAAGGAAAAGAA
>JBBMEG010000018.1:14947255-14988701 GCA_037832605.1 Cyclanthera cordifolia | reverse complement strand
ATAAATGAGATTTTTTTGAGTTAATCTAAAATTTTTGGTTGGTAAATCAATAATACAATCAAAAGTTATATGCTTAACCATCCAAAATTTTAAGGTCAGGTAGGGTTGAGTTATCGAGTTGCTTTAGTTTTCTTACAATTATATATTTATTATTTACTTTCCTTTTTATAAAAATTAACACAATAACTTTTCTTAACAATTAAACTTCAATATGTGTCATAATATATATTCTTAATATATTTTTTTAATATTAAAAGAATCATGTAAACCCAAACTAATTTTAGATCAAGAAACAACTCAACTCAAAACTTTTTATTTATTTGAATCCAATCCCACCTTAAAAAATAATTAATAATTCAATCAAACTCATTAAATTGAAAGTTAAGTTAGTTCGAGTTATTCGAGTGGGGTTTTAACGCCTCCTCTCCATAGGGTTTTATTATTTATTTTTAAAAATTTATGAAGCAACTCTTCCATCTCCAAACAAAAACATCTTTCTTTTACTAACAAATAGCTTATCTTGCATATTGACATTTGATCTATAATTGAATCTAAAAACAACATGAATAAATTTGTCATGAAGCCCATTCTTATTTTTTACTGTAAAAATATAAAAAAAGCAAAAAAAATATAACAGCCCATTTTTATTTTACTATAAAAATATTATAAAAAAGCAAAAAAATATAAAAGCTGTGTGGAAAGTAAAAAAAAAAAAAGAAAAAAAAGACTGAATTAAATAGATAAATAAAAAAGAAAAATATAAAGAGAATACCTGGAAAGAATTGGAGGAAAATATAGAGGAAAAAATGTCATTAGAAGAAGAATCATTGGTTCCGAAGAGTTGAGAAGTGAAAGGAAATGATGATGATCCACCAATTGATTTCTTCTCCGATGACATTTATGATCACTACTTAATTATTGATCAAAAGCTTTTTATGGTGAAAATGAAAGAACAAATGTATATTGCACTGCCACCAATTTATAGAAAAGAAATCACCTCTTTTCGTCCCCACCCACCGACCTATTTTTTTTATTACATACTTCACACATTTCTGAATCCATACATATATACTTTGGGTCGGATCTGAATTTTTGAATTTAAATATTTGTGTAAGTTATACTTGGTTAAAACCAATTATCTAATAAGGTACGAGAGTTCAATATAATTATCATCAAATTATCCAAATTGTATGAGAGCTTCTTGCGGATATCTTCAAAGTTTGATCAAATCCAAATGCTTAGAAACCGAAATAAGTATTTGTTACCAAAAGTGGGTATTTTGTTGCACTAGTTCAATCTAATTTGAGATGGTCTTTCCAATATGACGTCATCTCATCTTAATAACACATGTGGGCTACTCACCTATTGATTTTGAAGGGTAACTCTATATATTATCTAATATTTTAAATTATAATATTTCATCTCATCATATTTTACATCCTATTTAAAAAGTTAAGAATTTTTAAGAGTGTAAAATAGATATTCCGTTTCATTGCTTCAACCCCGACTTGTACTACATAATTGAAAATGTGCGTATACATACAAATATTGAATTGAATTAAAATTCTTATGATTTGTTGAGTTATATTATAAAAATGAACCCTTATAAATATAATTATTAGGAAATTTATAATAATCTATGATTTCAATGGAGCAATATTCCATCAAAATTATGTACGATTTGACAACCATGCAGGTTTGAAGTTTCTCATCCCAAAGAATACATATCTATACGTTAATTATTTTATATGGTTAATTGTATTTAGTTAATTAGTTCACCGGTAATTTAATTTAACTTAAAATACATTTTGTTGTATTTCGTGAAAATACAAATATGCACCATACTAAAGTTAGTTTTCTTGAAATTCGCACACTGTGTATCATGGACGTTTTACATCTTATTGAAATATATTATTTTGAAACATTATCAATGACAATTTAAAATTTCGTGAAGTTCGTGGAGAGCAATAATGTATCATATTACCAATATGTTCTGTTCGATGATGTGAACAGTAATAATTTAACGATTTGTAAAATTCGCGTGATTCATATAATATACATATTCAACATTTTATTTATATTATATTCAGTTCAATAGTATAATCAACGTCAAAATTTGATAGATGGTTGTTTAGTAAACATGGGCACATGGGACAATGAAACTCGAGTAATTGGAGTTGAGTTAGAGAGAACTCCCTCACTGGTACACTGATTCTGAAAAAGCAAATTACTTTTTCTTTTTTATTTTTTTATTTTTTTTAATGTTGTTTAGTAATTAAATGCATGTTTTTGTTTACGTGCGAATTAGAGTCGGTTCTATCTTTGTCGCCTTATCCTTTTATCTTGTCGGACCTCTAACGAACTGTTTTTTTAATTTTAATTCTTTATTCTCTTCCACAGCTTTCATCTACATTTTTCATTTTTTTTTTTATTTCGTCGGTGATGTGATTCATTACTGACTCTTTTGTCTAAATTCTTTCATCCAATGTATTATTCCCTATATAATATGCATATATTTTTTTGCTTTATATCAAAACTCGCATGATTTTATTTTTAATTTCACTTACAATCTCCTACCTATAAGAATTATGAGTTTTATAATAAATTTTGGGGTTCATCCCTTTAAACTACAAGATTGTATCAACAAAAATCTTAAGTAAATAATTATATCTCAAATCTTAGGTTAATATGGCGTACAAGTTTATTAATGCAACAATTAAACTACTATAGTTTAATAAATGAATTAATTTTGAATTCTTTATAATAAAAATTGTTCATGAATCATATTTACCCTAGATTTTTTTTTTAATTCAACTACAATTATAGATTAGAGGATGCAAATTTGTAATCATCTTCTTTACTAAATTGTATATGAATCACCCATTCATTTAAAAACTTTTTATACATTTATCAAATTTTAGTTTATATTCAATACAATCATAATTAGTATGAATATATTTTTTTTCCCTCCCTATACTAATAAAATTAGTATAAATGTTAACTAATATTTTTAAACAAAATTTATTAAAGATAATACAAATGGGTATACTCGTACAAATTAAACGTTTAATTTTGATATAGTTATTTATTTGAGAGTGGTATAACAAAAAAAAAAAAAAAAAAAAAAATTCACATTACCTATTTAAATTTTTATGTTTGTATGAATAATTTGATATATTTGAAAATAATCGATAACTATTTATTATTTTGTTTCGTAAAATCTTCTTGCCTTTAATACTAAAATATATTTTTGGGCAAAAGCGATCTACCATTTGGTTTTATAAATTTCATGCAAAAACCTTAAGTTATTTCTTAATTAGTTATTTTTTCATACATTTTCTTTTATATAATTAGTAATATGCGACTTTGGTTGCATAATCAACAATCATATATTCAGCAAAGTACACTCGAACAATTTGTGATTCATTTTTTTGTTCAAAAGTATATTTAATGGCTATTGAAGAAGATGGTTAAGGCGACGTCAATTATAACTTTTCAATTATCTACGTTTATATTTGGTTTTTAATATAAAATGACCACGTTTTCATTTTGATTTGTTTATTGTTAGATTGGGCCACGCGTTGGTTTCTTATTTGGTTGTGTCCAACGACTCTCTTTTTGTATTGTGTCGTGTTTTTCATTCAGTGATCAATGAAATTTTGTAATTTTACGTTTATTGATTCTCTCTTTTAAGTATTTACTAATAACTGTGGCACTCACACCAAGAATTCCTTAAAATGATTAAGAACATGATCTAAAATTTTCAAAGTTTGCGTTTTATATTTGACTTCTAAAAAAATTAACTCATGCACAAAGATAAAATAGAACAATACTATGATACCAATTGAATAAGAATCGCAGATTATTCCTAGATATCTCAACAACGATATTGATGAGGATTCTGTCCCAAAGTAAAGAAGTGTGAGTAAACTACTAATGGTTGATTGGTATGACACGAAACCAAAAGCAAAACTAGGTAAGAAGAAGAGATACAGTAAAGTAGATAAGATTTGAAAGCAAAACTTGAGAGAGAATCTACTTTTTTATTTTATTTTAATTTAATTGTAAAAGAGAAACAAAGTCACATGGTAGCAAAAAATGTGGAATTCCTACTGAGGTTCGCCGCATGCATGCCTAACAACTGTAACTTATTTCACATGCTCTGTCTCTCTTTTAATTGCATCCTTCCAAAACCAAATCTATTTGTCAATCTTTCTAAAATTTCAATCTTTATGCTCCATATTATTAATTGCACCATTTCTTCTTACTTCTACACAAAAAAAAAAAAAAAAAAATCGTTACTAGTCATAAAAAAATGTTAGATATAAATTTAATTCATACGTGTTGAATTTTTGATAAAATATTAAAAAAGAAATTATCTCACATCAAAAGAAAAGCAAGAAAGTGGTATGCTTCGATACTATATAAAAAGAACATGTGACTTTGGTTTCAAAGCATTCCAAGTCAGAAGCAATTTAAACTTTGTGTGTAGTGACTCTAGTTTTTTTAAATTTCGTTTGTATTCTTTTGAGAGAGTTGGGCAAAATGTGCGATTATATTCTCCTAGAAGAGTTAGGCAAAAGGTGCGAGTAGTATAAGCTTTAAAGAGAGTGTTTATGTAATTGAGGTCGAGGGGAGAATTTTGTGTGATTATAACAATTTTTTGTCAACCTTTACGAGTGCAGTAAAGATTGATGTGGAGAATGAAAGGATGATCGTCGACTTGTGGCAAGTACAAGTTCGAGGGATTTGAAGAGAAGACCAAGAGATGGTGCTTATAAAATAAAAAGAATAAGCGGTGATGTTGATCCAGTAGGGTCCAGTGGTGGTTCTAGCCGAGGTTTTAAAAAGTCAAGTAATCACTTTTTGTAGAAGAAATGTTGCTTGGAATGCGGACAAACTGATCACATGAAAGAAAATTATCCAAACAGAGTAAAGCAAGTTCGTCAAAGGGCTCGAGTTTGGATGCTGACGTGATCTCTCTTGCTAGAGGAGATGGTGAATCTCTATGAAGAAAGAAAGAAACCATCCTCATGGTATTTCTGCTTTTCCATGGTAGAGGATGTGTTGTAAGCGGTTCCACAAGTTTACACATTGGCATTGACTTGGCGGTTATGCAAGGTGTGTGTGGTAAGTAGGTGGAAGTTGCACCAATAAATTTCAACAAGGTGTATGAACATGCGACGAAGAAAATCTTGGAATGTGAGATTTCAAGTTGGTCTACTTTTATGGTGGAGTAGGGTATAATAATTCTCAAAATTGAGGATTATAATTGTCGGTGAAGACAATGTTGCAAATGCAGATATGGATGCTTGAAATATCTCGTAAAGGTGAAATTTGTTAAGTTTTGGCAAAATATTAGAAGTAAATTATCCCACATCGGAAAGAAGCAAGGAAGTGGTATGCTCCAAGCACTATAAAAGAGCATGTGACTTTGAAACTAGCATCCCCAAGTCAGAAGCACTTTAAGCTTTGTGTATTGATTGCAGTTAAATTTCTTTTGTATTCTTCTGGGAGAGTTAGAGCAAAGGGATAAGCTTTGAAGGAAGTGTTTCTTTGTGATTGTAACAATTTTTTACAATGACATAGTGGAAGTTCTTTCTGTTCGTGACTTTTTCTTCGATTTAAAAGTTTTTCTATTTAAATTCTTGTGTTTTTTTTATTCTTTTTCCTTTTAACTTCTCGGTTATTTTCTGTTATTCTTGTGATAATTAAGGAAGAATTCTTCTAAAAAATATGCTCTCACATCTTATTAATTAATTATATACGAGTTATTTTGATAATCAAATACAATAAAATCACATGATACTTTAATAACAATTTAGAGTATTACTTTCATCATTAAATTACTTTATTTTGTTATTTTCATTTTAAATTAAGTTTAAAGAAATGAAGTTAAAGTTATTGTTATGATTTTAGTAGCAAGAAGGTTGCGGAAAGCCATTAAGAAATTAATTGACGACTTAAACCTTATGCCCCAAATTCTTTCTTGACCATTAAATCATTCCATGAGATTTGTTGCAACATTGGTTAACACTACAAACTAATTTATTTATACTACCCTAAAGCTATGTGAACTTTATATTCTAACACTAATAATACTATACTTAATCCTAATCTAATATTAATATTCTAACAGTAATGATAAGCATCTGATTGACCTTAATTATTTATTTAGTCAAGAATTTGATTGACGGTTTCTTGATTATATTATTCTCCACATTTTGACATAGAATTGTGTGTGACAATCTTCAATGGAGGTAACTCTCAATTGCATGCAATGGTACTTGCGTAATCACATAAGGTAATTTTTTTTACACAGTATTTATACAAGTTTGTCGACTTATATCTAACATGGGACATAATAACTGGGGTGTGAGCTTAATAGCTTAACGTACGTACTAGTATTGACAGAATATAAACATGAGTCACAGTCTCAAATTGCTCAACTTACGGTTATTTACAGATAATATACGGGAGTCATATGACTCTTAGGTAGATTTATTTATATGATAATTATCGCATATGTCACACTGTAACTAACATATGCTTGTCCACTCTCATACACAATAGTTACACTAAACAAGAAGTCAATGGTGATGATTGTGACTCTAAACACAACAAAAGACTTTTCATTTTTCAGAAACAATGTCAATATCCGATGTATAATGGGTTGTCTCTTCACCTTCCAATTTTTATAGAATTGTGACAAACTAAAGGTAACTGAGTTTTTATTTATATTTTAGTTTATATTTTAAAGAAAGGGGAAAAAAAAAACAAAAAACAAAACCAACTTATCTTTCTCCCTTCACCCTCGCCCACTCAAACCCCCACTCTTCCGTCACTCTCTCTCTCCCTCACTCTCGGTTTCTCTCTCCCTCTCTCTCCCCCACCCTCGTTTCTCCCTCTCTCTCGTCTCTACCGTTGTGTCTCACTCTCATTCTTCTCTCTCTCTCTCTCAAATGCTTTCTCTCATTCTCTTCTCTCTCCGTCGAATCTCTTTCTCTCTCTCGCGTTTCCTCCGAGCAATCGTGAAATCTGAAGCTCGGTGTTTCTCCTTACGTCGCGTTTCAGCCTCCTAAAGCTGTGAGTGTGCGTTTCAGGCGTGGACTCGGCTTGCAGCAGCGAGTAAGCTCGTTTTCTTGGCTAATTTTGTGTCATTTCCGTTATTCTTCACTTTAAATTAGTTTTTCTCTCTTAACCGTGTAGTTTTGACTCGTTTAGATTGAAGGATTTGGAGCAAGAGCGTCATCGAACTAAAGTTCTTGGTTCTTTATTGTTCGGTGGGGCATAAAATCGCTTTTGAAGGCTTTTTCATAGTCGTAAACCTCTTTACTGTTCGAGTTGGTCATTTAAGGTTTCCGTTGGGGCTAAATGTTGTATTGCTTGTCGTTTCAACTTGGTTTTAAGTGTTTCAGAGTTCGCTTTGTGTGAATGCTTGTTGTTTTCGGTTTTGCTTTTTATTTAGGAGTTTTGGGAAGGCTATTGCTTAGTTGTAAATGAGCTGCTTAGACATCAACACTAATTGATGACCTTGGTTCTTGTAGGAAAGGAGACCTAAGCTTGTGAGACGTTTTGAACTCGCTCAAGCTACTACCGTTCCGCTAATTATTTGTTTTTTAAGGGACCCTAACAGATGCATAAGCTAGTTGTATTCTTGCTTGGTTTGTTTGTTTATCGTTTTGATACAACATTGTTGCTAGGCAGTGAGCAGCCGAATTTACTTAGACATAAGTCAGCGTCATGCTAGCAGGTTGGATCGCTCTCGACTCGACACCGTGCATGGTACCTGATGTGTTCGGGATTAACCCACCGTGCCGGAGGGACCCATGATAGCTTGGGCGACTTCAATGGTTAATCCTTGCCCGTTGACACTCAGTCGTACCTGAGAGAGTTCGAGTAGTGGCTTTCAAGGTCACACGGCATTGGCTAGCGAGGTCTCTCCTCGAGAACTGTCTTAGGGTCATCAGGCCAGGTGACTCGAGTTCTCGGGTGTTGGGATGCTTCCCTTCGTTTATTGTGATTTTGATAGACTTAATTGTCAATGCATGTTAGCCTTCGTCAGTATAAGCTTGCATACCTATGCGGGTTTCTATTAGTGGATTTCACGACTCACCCTTTGTTTTATGTTGGTTGTGGCTTCTACCACAGGTGCATGCTTATATTAGGACAATTGACTGAGGCAGAAGGCGACCGAAAGGGGCAAAGACTAGTTATTGACACGTTTCGAGTCTTCCCATTTTTTTAGTATTGAATGTACATGCATTATTTTGTACTTTGATTAGGCATGCGATTTTCATAAAACGAGCGCTCAACTCTATAAGTGGCTTTTGGAACTGTAGGATGATTTGCAAACTTTTATAGGATGTCTGTTTTAGTTTTTGCAAATGTTTAGGTTATGTTTTTACAGGTGCAGTTTCTTTGTTTTTAGAGGAAACTTAGGCAAAATTTTTAAAGATTTTTTTTTTTCATGCATCGTCTTGACACCTCAGGTTAACCTTATGATTTAAGGCCAAGTTATCACCAGAATAGGGTTAATCCCTTCAAAACGTAATAATTAAGCCTGAGGTAATTACCCCATCCAATTCATTAATTTTTTTTCTTAAATAAATTTTGAAGTATTAAGTGAAAATTGTAGAGTTGTACTCGGTATGGGTATGGATGAACCGTGATATTTAAAAATAAAAAAATATCTTAACAACTTTCTACATTTCAATTGTAAATAGCTAAAGAATTTATTTGATGACGGTCAACAAAGATTTTTTTTTTATTTTTTAAAGGGTCAATAAATATATTTATTTAAATGTTTGTCTAAATCTTTTCACATAATTTTGTTTTTAAATAAAAGAAAATTAAATACTAGGGGTATTTTTTACCATAAATTTTCTTTAAAAAATGTTGCAGAAAAAAAAGGACATACATTTAAATGCTAAATAATTAATCAATTTTCAAATTAGTTTTAGCTTCGCCTAGTTTATCCTTAATATTTTCTGTAGTCATGAAAAAACTTCAAATAAGAAGTTGGGCCTGAGTCATAAGGCCCATGATTACTGCTAATAAGAAGGCCGAATAACTTGCCTTATAAAAACACTGGACCCTAAATTTGGGTTAGAAATCGTTAGAATTGGGTTCTTTTACGTAATGGCCTACTGAGTAAACCAACTTTTTTTTTTTCTTCTTTTTTTTAGGCAAAGACGCCAACTACTTAATTACTCTCTCCCTTGCGAAAATTAAAAAAAAAAAAAAAAAAAAAATGAAAATTCACCTAACAATTTAAACTACAATACATTATTTAGAAATTGTATCGGATAAAATCTTCTCCCAAAATAATTACAAAAACAGACCAATTCTAAAATATTTACATGTATAATCATTCATTATCAATATTGTGTTGTAAAAAAACATTTGATTAGGAATGACTACCTTTGCTAATTTTTTCTTAAAGTGATCATATTTACAATTGTTTTCTACATTTTTTTTTTTCTAATTTGATTGGTTTCTCTAAATTATATTCTCTTCCTTTACTAAGGTTGATTATTGGAAAAATCAAAGCAAAGCCATTTTACTTTATAAACATCTCATCTATACACTGAGCTTTCCTCTTTTGTAAAAGGAGAAGTCACCTGAAAAAAGAGAGGAAACTTATTCCCATCAGCTTCATAAGCATAGGAAAACCACAATGCTAATCCATTTATACCATATATAGTTATGTGGAATCTCCTGTTTTTCATTTACCAAACTTTGTTATTGAAATCTAACCTTCAATTTAACAAATTATATTGTTATTGTTGCCGGAATCTTTCTATTTCACCCGCACTACAATATTTATAGGTAGAGGTATGAGTGTTCAAGAAAGTTTGATAGTTTGAATATTTCGAACAATTCAACCCAATTTAGCATGTTTGAATGAGTTATAACTTATTTATATTAGATTTTGTTTAAATAAATGATTTTTTTTTTTTTATAAATTGAGTTGGTTCCTAAGATAATTTAGATTATTAATTAGGTTTTATTGAGGTTAAGTCAAATTTATTATTATTAATTTTGTATACCTATAACTTTTTATTTTTAAAATTATTTCCTATATATATATCTGTTAAACCTTAGAATGTATAGTATTATAATAGAAATAAAATCGAACACAAAGTTACTGTATTGATTTACATATAAATTAAAAATATTAACAAATATATACTCATGACTCAATGACTCAACCTATCTAACTGTGAAGTTTGTATGAATGGGTGACACTTTGCCAAACACTCTTTTATGTTTAATATAGTTTCAAGTCGAGGTGATCATAGATGTTAACCAAGCTTATTAGAAGCTAAAGTTTGGGTTGGCAAAGCTAAGTGTTCATGAGTTAGTTGTTCGAAGTAGTTGTAATTAGTTTGTATGGTTTAAATTAGTTGTTGTTAATAAGGCGATTTAGAACCTAACCAGGTGACATGTTGATCATTTAGTCAACACTTTAAATAGAGATGTATTGTTCATAGGTGAGAATACTCATTCTTGGTTAGAACTTCTCTTCTTCATCTTTCATACCTTCTACTTATGTTATTTTATATGGTATCTGTTGACATAATTAAATTTACCCCAACATACAAATTTAAGCTTTTAGGTTGATTGATGATCTACATAATTCAATAATATAAAAACTGAAAAAGGTCTAATCAACCGTACAATTCAAATATCATAAAAGAAAAAGAACAAATAGAAAGCTTCATCACTTATAGAAGTTATTCTGATAGGCTTAGTTCATTGTCAAATGTTAAGATCATTAATCTTGGTCACAAAATCATTGTTGTGAAGCTCGATAAAGAAAACCTTTTTCTCTAAAAGTTGCAGGTAACTACATGTATTGAGAGAGCATGAGTTGTTGCCTTATATCGAAGAAAGGTTGTGAAACTCATAAGAAATACCTAACTTCTAGAGGTACATGTCAATTCATCAGCGGGAGGTGAAATGAAAGCAATATATGAACAATGGGAGAGTTATAATAGCCTAAAACTAGTCTGGTTGTTAGGATTTATGTCCATCTCTCGATTATCTAAGGTGTTAGGCTGCACAACGATACAAAGGGTATGGGGGTAAGCTTCAACGTTGCTCGGTTTTACAAAGCTAGAGACACTTCTAGGATCTAAAACTCAACACTTGATGATCCTAACAAAGAGTTAAGTTAGAATGATAAATACACTCTTTGATCACACTTAGTACCTATGATGACCACTCTTAGACCCTAAGACAACTCACTCCAGAATTAGTTTGATCAAGACTAATCGAATGAATTGATTTACATTCAAATCTAAAGCAAGATTTGAAAAAAAGACAACACCAAAAGTGGTAAGAAAACTCAAGTTTTGATATCAATATTCTATCCAAATTTAGGTATTACAAGCTCTTTTTAAGACCAAAATTCGGTGCATGACTTGGAATACAGAAGGACTAAAAAAGCTCAAAAATGCACTTTGTGGAAAATAAGACATATGAAGTCAAAAATCAATTGTACATCAATTGAGAGGCTTAAATGCTAGACAAAAAGGGTATTCAACTTTAAATATACCTAACAAACTCATCTAAAAATTCTTTAGCAATTATGAGCATGTTTGACAAAATTTGAACTTAAAAAATACCAAAATAAGAAATCTGGAAAAACAATTATTTAAAATTCTACAATGTAATTAAAATCTCTATAATATTCTTGTTCTATCTTCTTGGTCTTGCTTCTTGTTTTTTCTCCTTCATGAGAATACAATAAGTTGTTGGTCGGATTTGTATCATATGGCCAATATTGAATTCACGTTTTCATCTAGAAATGTGGGAAGGGTTATGGAATTAAAGTCAAAATTGGAAAAATGTAAAGAAGGAAGATTAGAAATTGGAAGATTATTTTTTCCAAGATTAAGAGTCTTGTAGCATGTCATGCAGCAACAAGTTGAAAAGTTTCTTATGAAAACCATGTAATGCTATTTGGATAAGGATCTGGATTCGACTCAATTGCGTATGTAATTGCTAATAAGGATAAGTAACACACTCTATAGAAGGTATACTCGTCATTACTTGTTTAAGAAAATCAGATATTATTAATATGTCCATTAATTTTGATGGTTCTATGTCATCTATTAATCTAGCTCACTAGAAAAAGAGTACTAGAGAATCAAGTTTTGAAAAGTTTGAGAAAAACAAGAAAGGTAAAAAAAGAAAATAAAGAAAAAAAGAACAAGACATTGAAAAATAATGACAAGTCTAAGGTTTGATCACTCAATAGGAATATTATCTTAAAATGTCAAGTGTGGTGGCATCGTGAGATCTCGAGTAAAATGGATATGATTGATCCATGTTCAATAGTTACTAGTGTGACATTTTTTAGCTTTAGCTGATGAATGATGTACAAGAATGACTACTTGCTTTGTATTTACATACTCACTTTTGCAATGTTAACTCTTATAGGTTTCTATGGGATTGAGGTCATGAGACTTGGTTGTGATTGGTGGACTATGCATTGAGGTAGTTGGATCACAGTCACCGACTAGGTTTAAGATTGTTATCTTTTAGATGTTGTTTATAGCATGTTACCTTAAAGTTTTTAGAGTGTTACATTTGGTATCAACGCCCATGGTATAGGTTTTTTAGGCTTGTGTATGGTGAAAATATAAGTGTCTCCATTGCCTTATGAAGAAAGGAATGTCTCGCTACTATTACTAGATATCACTAATGGATCACTTTGCTTCAACGGTGTTGTGGGTGAACTTTTTTTTCCTCAGTGTTTGAGATATGTTTGTTCGAAATATGTGGCGCTTGTAAGGTACCTTAGTGATACTATGTATGTAATTGTTAGAAGTCATACCTTTCTATGTGGTAGTGTGATATTGTAGATAAGGTTTATGGTTATACATCACAAGATATTGATCATGTCGTCGCTAAATTAATGTTATTGTTAGATTGTGTCACACTACATGCAAGTTATGAGATTGTGCTTCAATTTATATAAGTTCCTTAAGAGATGAAAGTCGTACCTATTAGCATTATAATGTGTAACATCAGAAAAGTTTCAAAGGTGATATCAAATATGAGTGAGAGGAACAATAGTTATTATGCTAAAATGAATTTGTCTAGTGGTGTACTTGGAGGTAGAGAGACTAAGTCACCCTGAGTGAGTAAATTGTGTTGGCATCAATGAAGACTTTAGATATTTTCTTAGAGGTGATCATGAAGATATGCAATTGAAGAAAATATGAGTGTGTTATTGTCACATCATAAGAAAGTGTGTTGTGCGTTTATGTAAGGAACACCATTTATTTCTCTAAAAGAACTTATGCAAATTTGGTAGTCGAGAGCATTGTGAGTGTGATAAAGCCTGCCTTTAGTGATCGTGAGTTGTGTTGGGGGTTGTGTCTTAAAGACCTAGTAGTTTGTATATTTAAGAACAAACATTTAATGTTAGACATTTAATGTTGTTTTCATTTATTAATAAAAGTTATTATTTTTTCATAAATTTGCGTATTTAGTATTCAAACGTCATTCAACCTTATTACATTAATTGGATTAATGTTGATAAACCCTTGGTTATTAATATGAACACTTGGACAAGTATGTGGGATATACAAGTGGATATAGTTCCAAGTTTATAACTTAAATTGTCTACAATATATGGACTAAGGCTAGGGTGCCTAAGTCCTTGTAAAACTGTGGGTGCGACCTGCTTTGCAATAGTTGCAAACAACCTAATCCTTATTGTTCATGTGAAGATATGTGAGTCGCCCGCCTATACAAAAAGGAGTTTTTGTATATGACTGGACCAGAAGTTTTATGATCGAGCTAGTAATTCTGTTATAGGCTCGTATCAACTACTTCACTAAGGATGATCATGTGTTAATGTGATCTTAATCCTGAGTGGGTTGCGAACTTCGGTTTAATAAAAGCGTCCTTTGATGTGCATGGGCGAGACCAGTCTAAAAGCTTGGGTTAATAAGCCTCCCACGTTGGGGATTGCTGTAGTGAGTACGTAGCTGAGAACGCAACGTCATAAGAAGGAATTCAATTATTCCCTAATATTGTGAAAGATGTAGAGTCTAAGCAAATGGTACTCGCCTCTCATTGGCTCGAGAGGACAATGATTTATAGTATGACTATAAACAACTTGTTCATTAGGGGAATCAGTTGCGCTTAATGAAAGATGTAATCACATGGGTAGAACAGACTTCTAGTCTCAGCTGTGAATTACGAACAAGCTCGTGAACGATCGTATGACAGATAACTGATTATATTCGTGGACGTTAACTTGTCCTATAATGCTAGAGAGTTCAGCACAGACCGTTAGTGAAATAAGCCTGATGTTAACGAGCAGGGATTGGATCCCAAGTCGTTGTAGCTTCCAATCTATCGGTCCACCGGTCCCCGGGCTAGCTCAATTGCCGGTACATTGTTTTATTAGAGAATGAATATGAAAAGTTCAAATTCACAAATTAATTATGTTGGACATAATTAATAGGAATGTTAAGTTTAATAGATAAGCTTAACTAATTAAATATTTTGGATAAATATTAATAAGGTTAAATTAATTTATTGGATAAATTAATTACAAATAATTATTAAATGGAGAGAACTCAACTAATAAATATTTTATTGAGAAAACTCAGCTAATAAGATGTTGGACATATTTAAAGTTAAATAATTATTAGATAATTATTTAAAGCAGAATTAATAAATATTTTAGACATATTTGTTTAATAATTATTGGATAATTATTAAATAGAGAATATTAATTAAATATGTTGGACATATTAATTGAAATTAATAATTATTAGATAATTATTATTTGTAGAAAAATTAATATATCGGATATAATAGAGGTAGAGATTTATTTATTATAATATATTGGATATATTATGCACTTGAGATTTATTGGATAAATATCAATTAAAAATAAATAAAACTAATTTTAAATTGGGATGGAAAATTTTTGATTTTTCCTAATATCTTTTATTATTGGATATTAAAAGATATTATATTTTTCTAATTTAAAGATTCACTTTTCTACCATAAATAGGAGGCATGTGATGTCTTCATCATCATTCCACTCAATTGAGAGTAACCTAATTCTCAAATAGATAAATCTCTCTGCAATTTAGTTCTCTTTTTCCTCCTTGAAAAAATACTTCAAAGCTCCATTCTCTAAAAAGCTTTCCACCAAACACTCGATTGGAGGAGACTAATCAAGAAGATCAAGAAGATTCAGGGATTGATCGTGATCTTATCAGCAGGTTCATGGAATTGATCGTGATCCTCTCCAGCATAAAGATCCGCCAGAGTTGATCAGATGCGTCAACCAAGGTGAGTTTTTATTTACAACATGTCAATCACCTAGGGTAAATTGCATGTAGATTAGGTGGATTAATCTAAAGTTAATTAATTAGATTAAGTATCAATATGAAATTTTTGTTATTCACACGCTTTCGCCTCGCTAAATGCATGCCCCTACCCCTACATTTCCCAACAAATTGTACATGTATCATCACATATTTCTTTTAGATTTGTTCATGCGAGTGTGAGGTTGGAATGTTGTGATAGGAATAACAAAACCACCATTTTCATTTGGATAGGATTGCATGCATATTATGTGACATTAAATTCAGAAACACCTTATTAGAATATTGTAAGGAGATGTTGGTCTATACTAGGGTTATACCATGTGTAATAGCGTGAGTTCAGAAGGACATCAGTTATGCTCTAAGACGAGATTGATTGGAGTACGAAGATGATAGTTTTTTAGAATTGACAGATAAACGATAATGTTGCATAAATGAACCTCGTAATACAAAGAGGAGTCACATGTGGATGTTAAGTTTTGACTCGAGTAGTGAGTCACAGTGTAGAAGGAGGTGCTCTAGGGCTATATTATGCGGCATGGTGTGAGTAAGTTCTAGAGAATATCGATTATTCTCTCTATGTATGGTACTTGTACATCACTTGTTGAAAGAGAAGTGTCTGATGTAGCGCTAGCAATCTAGGCCTTGAATGATCATTACTAAAGATGATGGATATATTTTGTGTGCTAGCGTAGTTTCAGTTGAGGTGAATAAGATGTTGAAAGTGTGTTAGTGACGTTTTCACTTATCTCTTTTACTAGTACGATGATTGTAAGTGTCGTGAATGACTTTTTACAAAAAGTTGCAAAATCTAATTAATTACCGCATCTAATGGGTATAGTTTAATTTATATGCAATAAAAATTTGAAATAAGTTCTCAAGTTGGTATTAAAAGTAAAAGTGCTACCCTCCTATACCCTCACCCTCCAAATCATAATATAAGAACCAACTTTATCAATTATATATAATTCATCAAAAAATTGGTGAAAATTTACAAACATAGGCAAGCTTGAAGCGGGGAAAAGGAAAGGAAAAGGAAATGAATCTCTTCTTAGCTCGTAAATTAATCATTTCATCGACAATTTACTCTTTCTTTTTTTTCTTTTCCTTCTCTTTCCTTTTAATTCACATTAAAGTAAAAGGTTTAGCTCGGAATGTTTTGGCCTCATGAAATGTGTATATTAATCTGTAAACTATTAGTTTCAAATTAAAAGAGAAAAAAAATCAGCAGATTATTAGAAAATAAAGATCGAGTACTTCAATTATTATAAGAAAGAATAATCGAATCAATTCACCAATGCAGTTATAAGCTAATGCTTTGAAACTTCAAAGTGTTGTTTCATTTTCAGTGGGCTCTAAAACAGAATCAAAGAAAGACAAAATATTACATTCAAACCGTAATATGTTACGAACCTAGCTATCGTCTTTTTCATGCATTATTTCTTATAGGTCATACTATTATTCGGGATTTCTTCTATTTTGATTTCTCTTTCAAATATTACATTTGTGTCCATACATTAAAAATAAACTTTAAAATAATATTTTTAATAAATTTGAAGTTGATTTTAATAAAAAAAAAAACAATTAATTCTATAATTTAAATAAAAATAACTAAATGAGAATATTTTTGTAAAATTTATAGAAAAAACGATAACTAGTTTATTCAGAATTTCCACTCATTTTTAGTTAGCAAGAAAGTATATATGAACACTTAAAATCTTATTAATTAAAATTAAACAAATTTGTTTTCCAAAATAATCATAATAATAATAATAATAAAATACACTCTTAATCTAGGAACTTAAGTCCTTAGGGAAGGACTTTGTTAGATTGAAAATTGAGGCTTTTGGTCCCAAAGGGTGACGCAGTTGGTTAAAAGACTTAGGTTCTAAAAGTATGCTCCCTCCCAATCCTAGGTTCGGGGCCTATCATTGTTATCTAGGTATAGTGTAAAATAACTATCTCAAAAAAAGAAAAGAAAATTGAAACTTTTGAGGTAAGTTTTATTGTAGATATTTGATTAAAAATAGGTCAAATCAATTTAATTAAAGAATTTTTATTCTTCCCTAAAAAAAACACGTTTTACTGGCTCTTAGAATCTAACCCTTTAAATAAGCACAAGTACCTTTAAATATATGGTAAGATAATGAAGCATTGATTTTCAATTTAAAAAAAAAAAAAAAAAATTGTGGTTGATTATTTTTTGTTTGTCTATTTTAATTATAACACTTTTTAAAAAATATTTTACTAATTAAAGACAGTTTAGGGTATTGATTGAAAATTATATGTGCACCTAATTAAATATTATCGATTGCATTAATTAAAAGTAAAAAATCAAAGGCAATTTTTCATCTTTTGTCTAGGGCTCGCCTCAATTTTCCCATATTTATGAATTACTTCTTAAAAGTTGCCTCTGTGTCGATTTTAAGTAGGAAAAATTTCGCGTGAAAAAGTATATGAACTTAAATAATATCTTAGAGCTGTTCCGATTTTAAGGTTGATTCATCAGAGAAGAGGAGAAGAGAGGAGAGGAAGTGAAGAATGAAGCCGAAATAAAGTGATGTAGATATATGAAGTTTTTATTTGAGAATTGGTGTTTTAGAATAAGAGAGGTTTTTTTTTTTTTGATTTGTGTTTAAAAAAAAATATATTTATTTTAAATGAAATTTGATATAATGTTTAATTTGAAGTTTGATGAAACGTTAAAAAGAAGACGAAGAGAAATAAATGTTGTGATGTACTAAAAACAAACAACAAAGTTCAACTCTTTCTCTTATTTTCTTTGTTTGCTCCTCCAAATCCAAACACACGTTATTGTATGTATAATATCCCTCGCTTATCTTTTTCCTTTCAATCTTGTACACTAAGTTAACAGGATTCCCCAAATTCCAAAACACAGCTTTTCGAAAACGAAATGAAACCCATATTGTTTGATTTTTTTTTTTTCTGGAAAAATAAATTGGAATTATTGAATAATGATATTGCCAACTTGAAGTTAGATTCTAATTAATCGAGAACAATTTGTTTGGGATTGTGACTGATATGGATCTCCCACTCAGCTTTAGAAAATGGGTTTTCCTTTTCCTTTTCTTTTTTCTCTCTTCTTTTAATATATTAAAGCTCTCTCTCTTCGTGCTGTGATTTGATTCACCATCATTCATAGACAGCCACCCTTTCATAGCTCATCTCTATAAAGATGAACATTAAGACATTAAATTCACATGGTTTAATTTCTTCATGACTTCTATCCCAACACTTCACTTTTCAACTTTTTTTCTTATTAGTTGTGTATACATTATTACAACTTGGGGAAGTCGACATTATCTAATTATCAAATTCATAAATAAAAGAAAACGATGTGTTCATAGCAAATTAAAGTAACTCGTTATGTTGATAAATAAAATTATCTATCTTTAATTTGTATATTTGTATTTCTAAATTATAAACACGGTGTAAATATGATAGCATCAACATTTTAGAGATGTCTAAGCATAAAAGCATACAAAATTTCACCCTAAACCCACTTAGGAAAAGTTATTGAAATAGCATTCAAACTACCATCTATTTCTTTCTCAATGTTTGTCCTATTCTACACAAAAAGCGAAAAAAATACACATATTTACATACTTCACTATCAATGTATTAACTATATATCTACAGACAGAGAGGAAAACAATTATATTATACAAGAATGATTACAAAAATGTTGACCAGAAGAGCTAGAATTTTATAAGGTGTTTATATATTGTACTCTCAAAAAACTCTATTACAATAATCGGTCCAAATTCAAGACATATCTTACAGCTAAGATAAACGTTTATTAATCTATAGAAGACAGACATCATTCATTTGCTTATATGGTCTATAGAAGTGATATATATAAAAGTAAAATAGGGTATAATGTGAAAAATGTGTAACTAGATGTTAAATCTTATTACTATACTTGCAAAAATATAGTTTTTCTTAAGTGCATTGTTTTCTTTATTCTTATATTTAGAAAGAAATTAAAAGAAGAAATTAGATAATATTATGAAAAGAAATTGAACATTTTGTGTTGACACAATTGTCCTCCACTAATGTGCGTAAAGAAGATGGAGTGATTTAAAGATGTGAGCACTAATTGGAACAATGCAAGAACAAGATAAAAGGCAATGATGGTGGTGGGTTAGTGATGGTACAAACAGATTTGATATCAATTAATGTATCAGAGAAGATAAAATACTTGAACTAAAACAGTCAGTGTGGAGAAAACACAGATTAAATGTTTATTTAGAAAAAACAGAGAAACTACTTATAGAAAATCTACGAACTAATTACAGGGAAGAGTAATACTTGGGTAACTGCTTGTAAGTATCTATAAAATACTTCCTTTCGTATATGTGATCTAAAAATTGTCTCGTCATTTAACATAATAAAAATTAAGGGTAAATTATAAATTTAGTCCTTATGATTTTATGAAATTTAGAGTTTAGTCTCTATAGTTTGAAAATCTAGATTTTAGTTCTTATGGTTTGGAGAAATATAGAATTTAGTCTTTATGGTTTGGAAAAATATACAATTTAGTCCTTTGGTTTGAAGAAATAAAACTTAGTCCCTATGATTTGATAAAATCTAAAAATCAGTCTGTGTTATTCGTAAATCTTAGGCGAATTAAGTATGTAAATGTTTTGTATGGATTATGTTTTTTTCCAATTAATTACTTATTTCACACTCGTATCATTAATCACAAAAATAACTAATTTTAACGAATTTTATTCACTAAAATTACAAACGACAGACTATTTTTTAAATTTTATCAAACCTTAGGGACAAAATTCTAATTTTTCAAACCATAGGGACTAAAGCTGTCAGGTCTCACTAACGCATGAACACCACGTTGCACGCATTACTCCTTCGTATCAAAACCCTTCTTCAATGTGCTCTTCATTTCCTTCACGATATTCTTCCTCGTTCAGAGACGAACGAAATTCTAGCCATTTCATGCCAAATTTGCTTTCTTCTTGAGTATGCTTTTGGTGTTTCAGCTTTCTCTCGATCTCTCCTTTGCAACCTTGAAGAATCGGTAAGTCATTCTCTCTTCATATCTCCTTTTATTCTCTTCTTTTCCTTAAGCTATCTTTTACGCTCTTTATTTGATTGTTTTTGTTTCTTGTGTGTGAGACAAAGATCAATTGTTTATAATAAGAGAGTAGAAAGAGAGAAATCAACACAAGTCAATATACGTGGTTCGACAAATATCGCATACGTCCACGGACAAAACTGGTACACTTCTTTTATTTATTACTCAGAAATTCATCCCACTCTCTACCTGCTTTCTCACCTATTTATAATTAGAGAAGTACAAGAAATTTATACATGCTTAGGTAGAGATTTAGGTGGTTAGAGCTTAGGTAGTTGGAGGCTTGTTACAAAACTGTTTTGTTGGCTATTTGAACTAGTAATTTGTTGTAACTTGTACCTACCCGTTTATGAGTAGTAACAATAGTCTTAAATGTCTTTGCGCAAAGACCTCACAAGTATGAGATGAATTGATGCAATTGTGCAAGGACCCGACCAAACACGGAGCCTTAACCTCTTATGCATGAATAAACATTTAATAATTCAGAGACAAGTTAAAAGGACAATTGCATTTATTGAAATAACTTAGAAAACATAAACAGATTTTAAGGATACCTGGAAAACAATGAAATAATTATGAAAACCTATATTATACGAGATATTTTAAATCTCAGGAATCAATTCTAGGCGCAACATAATAATCTCGGAACTAAACATGCTGAACTAACTCGATTAAACACAGGAAGCAATAACAAACGTAAACAAACTCGAGAATCATGCTGAAACGAACTAAATATAACATATAAGGCATCATAAAACTCCAGAATCAAACATTTGTAGTAAAACACGTCATTCAATACTTAACTAATTAGGTACATGTTCAAGAATACCCACAACGACCCTATACTTGGAACAGTCCCTTACCGTTGCCGAAAACGGCTCAAAACAGCCCTTGAAACTCGAATAAAAAATCTCTTAAAGAATCTCCACATAAAATTGGTCATACAGGACAAACGGGTGAGAATTAGGTCTTAAAAACCCCAAAATCGGACTTGGGACACGAAATTTAATTACCTTAGGGACGAAGTTCGAAAATTTTTCGATCACCAGAGACGATAGCAGTGACACGTGAGCTAAGGGCCACCCGCGCGTGAGGCAAATTTGTCTAATTTAGTCCTTCAATTTCTCGAATTAAACAAACATACTTTTTTTTTCAAAATCTCGGGTCGTTACAAATTGTCATTCACATAACATTACCTAAAGTTAAATAATTAAAAAAAAAAAAAGAAAACTATGTGAAACATTTTAAACCACATTTATTAAACAGCAAGTATCTAGGATGTGTTTGTATGGAAATTTTGGAAGAGCTGTTGAGAATGAGCTGTTAATAACAGCTTGTTTGTTTGTCGACGTTGGAAGAGCAGATCAGCCCAAAATGCTCCGTTGAAACGCGCGATTGATAGAGCGATTATATACCATTTTTTTAGCACAAAATTTCTACCACATCTCTTTTATTTGTGCAGTAAATTTATTATGATTATTAATGTTTTTTTTTTTTAATTAAGCTTTATAAATTTTGTTTTGTTTCAAATTTCAGTTTTTATTCTTGAGTTTTGTGAATTCCAGTTTTTTTTTTTTTTTTTTTTTTTTTTTTTTTTTTCCTTAAAGGGAATTTCTTTAACTTTTGTTAACTGTTCCTTTTTTGTTTAACGCATGCGAGTATAATGAATAAAACTTTTACTTTTAAGATTTTTTTTATTTATAACAATTTTCTATATCAATACACATTTATTTTTATTTTTTATTGTTAATTTTCTTTTTCTGTTTTGAGAGCATAATGTTAAATAATAGGGGACATTTTTTTTAATCGAGTATTATTAAATAATAGAGTAGTTAAAGCTCGTTTGTAGTAACTCGAAAATAGCATGAAACAAACATCCTCTATGTTAATTAACCATGAAAGCTTATATCAATCTGATCAAAAAGAGAAGCTCCAACGTTCATGTATGTATAATTTAGTAAAAGGAGGTCAAAGGTTGGAGACTAAAAGAGTTTTTTTTTTTTTTTTTTTTAATTATCAAGAAATATACAATACATGAATATTATTATTATTATTTTTATTTTTTAGACGTTTAATTGAGAAACTGCCTCCAATCTAAGTGCATGAATTTTACAACATAATTTGTATAGATACTCGAGAAAAAGAAAAAAGAGGGAGCTGACCAAATAATTGCTTAAATACACAGGAAAGTCAACATAAATTAAATAATATAAGAATCCGCATAAACGCTCGAATACATAAATTAAAAAAAACCCAGCAATTAATCGCTGGTTTTGAAAATCTCTCCCAAAGAGTCAGGCAAACAGCCACATAATCTATCATTTAATTCGTTAATGTGAAACAATAGCTTATTTGTATTTCCGACATAAAATTACTTAGTCAACCAATATCACTTATTTTATTTAATTAGAATTATTGACATAAATTGTACTAATCAAGATAACTTCCATATTGCTCTTTATAATTGATTTGAATTTAACTATCCAAAAAATGATTATCCACCCTTCAATGATTTGAAAAGTGTTTTTCTTTGGTCAAACTTCATACTTTCTTTTAACACTAAAAAAAAAGAAATTGATTAATCTTTAAAAGGTGGGAATCTCAAACATTCAGCCACTCTTACTCATAAATTGGAATATTAATATAAGTTAAGTAAGATTTGTTTTGTATAACGAGTCACAAAAGCAATCAACATTTAAATTAACTTTAAATTCAAATCTCTAATTATTATAGAATAAAAAAAAAATTAAATGGATGATTAACAACAATTAATTTAAAGAACTATTGATTTAAAATGGAAATAATTATAAATGATTAAGAATTAACATTGGCAATAGTATTCGTTCTCTCTTATTTAACATGTGATTTATATGGTTTATAATTATAATATTTTCTAGATTTTATGATGGGGACACGAAAATGGTTCATTTCCCATTCGATAATATATATTCGTCATATTCCGCCACGCACATTTCCTTACACTCAAATTCTCTAAATTTTCTTTTCGCACCAATTTATGGTTGACCATTTGGTGGCCACAGATATTATTTATGTATATATATAATATATATATATTAAACTTAATTACTTTCAAATTAAAGGAGAAATACAAATTACTAATTTAAAAAAAAAAAAAAAAAGCCAAAAAGTAAAAGTTCCTTGTTTGCCAATAGATTTAACATTTAATAATAAATTATGGATAGTTGAGATACGATTTATTGTTGGCTGTTCGCGACTCAAATGATGGTTTATAGTAATAACTCTATAAACAATGTGAATCCTAATAGATATATCAATTAATTAGCTATTGGGGAGGGGAATGAAAGAGAAGAAAATGAATGAATAAAGAAAAATAAAAATAAACTAATGATAGATCAAATATGACTTTGTCTTTGGTTTCACGTAAAAGATCTTATATCAATAAAGATGTTTGTCATCACTTATATACTTACGATATACTACAACCCTACTCGAATCTCTACATTGATATGATATTGTCCACAGCTTTTTGACATACACCCGCATGACTTTGTCTTTGATTTTTACCCAAAAAGTTAATGGAAATGTTTGTCATCCCCTCTTCTAATCAATATGAGAGATTTTGTATGCATCTCAACATTACGTTGAAATTCCTTTGTATTTCTTTCAATTGTTTGTAGTCGAATCAGTTCAATAGATTTAATTACGGTCTGTAAACTTTTATCATTGTATTTTATTTTTTTTCAAATTATTTTATTCATATTGCATCCTTATTGTTTATAAGGATATAAATGATAGAAAAATATAGAAAATAATTAATATATTTGTTTTCTTGTTTCGGAAAGAAAAAGTGTAATTGTTCTTTGAAAAAGTTTAGTAATTATGTCAACCTCGGTATAACCATGTAGAGTATATATTCTCAACAATAAAAAAAAGTTGTGAAGTTCAATCCTTCCTCTAACATTTCGGTATAAACTGTTTTCTGGAGTGTTTTTTTTTTATCAAACTTACAAAATTTGTCAAATTTATAAAATAACTATCAATACAATCATTTAAAAAAAAATTAACGAATATAAATATTGTTATAATTAAGTATTGTCGCATATTTTTTATAATATTAATATTAATTAGTATATATATAACAAAATATACTATTGATACAATATTAAAAATGTATTTATAATTATAGATACAAATATTTTAAAATTTACCTGCATTTATAATTATTTTGTGTGAAGAATGATATAAGACAATAAATAAATATAAATATTTATATTTATATATATATAAAAGATAGATTAGAGGGAAAAAGAACATGTAACAAATTTTTACGAACACATAGTAAAGTTATTGATTATGGACACAAATAAATTAAAGTTAAACAATTTAAATTAAAGTGAACATAAATAAAATCACGTATTTATGATATGGATACAAATATTCTAGAATTTGCCTATATTTATAATTTATAATACAAATTAAATTAGAGTTATTGAAAGAAAAACACAATTTTCAAAAACAATAAATTAAATCGATTTTTTTTTTTTATAAAACCTAAAATTTTAGGAATTGTAAATGTAGTATGATTTTTAAGAACATTTGTGGAAAGGAAAGTAAGAAAACAAATACAAACAGAATGAATAGCAAAATGACTGAGTTATAGTAAAGAGAATTTATAATCTTTAAAGCGAAAATTAAATTGAAAAGCGAAAAAGAAAGAAAGTAAAAGTCTTGGATTTGTATTATTAGAGGAGAAAATGTACATGGAGGGCATCTATTTACAAGTGATAACACAACTAATTTACATATACTTATACATATACATATATATTGTGATTCACTGATTGGAGATGTTTATCCTTCTTTCTAAATCCATCGTCTATCCTTAGTTAGTCAACACTTTAATTTATTTATGTAAATTATATATACACATACACACATATACGCATGCATGCTCGGTTTGTATAACTCAAACCGACAACTCCTAAAAAAGTTCTGGGATCTAAAATTATATAGTGATAAAATTATATAGTGATTGTAAATGATAAGTTATTTTGAGCGTTTAGAAATTAAAATTTTAATAATAACTTGTGTGGTTGGTAGTTTTATACAGTGGTTGTACAAAATAACTCAGTCTGGATATTGTTAAAAATGAATTATTATTTAATTTTGAAAGATTAGAAATTAATGATCATAAACAAATATTTTGAAATAAGTGATTAAAAATAATTGGGTAGAAACAAATGATTTAGAGATTTTGTTTTGTGTTTTTTTTTTTTCAAGTTATGAGATTTCTACCAAAGTAGATGCAATTAGGATTCGATTGCCAAATCAACATCACCATAGGCTTGTACATTCAAATTTTTTAGGGACAACAAACATTCGATAATCTCTACATTTGTATGGTATTATCCACTTTAAATCATGAGCATTCATAGTTTGTGTTTTTGTTTCACCCAAAATGATCCTATATTAATGGAGATGTCAATATCCTTCTTTATAAATTCATGATCTATCCCTTAATTAATTAATATGTAGAACTACACTTTGTTTGTATTTCCATCCGAAGTTGTAGAATTGTGCATAGATTCTCTTATGTTTGAAGAATGGGAATTTGAATTATTATGGTGGGAATGATGATTATGAGAAGAAGAATTATCACTATTTTCATTCTTTTCATTTGTTTTAGGTGATCCAAACACACTCTTATATATATTATTTTTTTTCATACTCTTATAAAGTTTGGGATTGATCGTCGTTTCTCTTTTTCTGTGTTGATTTTTTTGATTTCGACCCAATTGGTAATTTCGACGTTCTAAGTTCGTTTTTGGAGTGAGCTTTGTGATTTGAGACTTATTTGTTGTGCTTTTTCTTAGGTTATGTTGGTTTTGGTCAATCAAGCATTTGTTCTTCTATTTTTAGGTAAAGACTTCTTACCTCGGGTTGTGTGGACCCGATGCATGTTTTATTGAGTTGTATCTCTAATTCTATATATGTATTCATTGTTGATGCAACTAGATGTATTGATGAGCATGCTTAGGTGTGCTTTCTATATTCGTTGTTCATCTAGCTATGTTATGTGCAAGCATGTGTGAGTCAGTCTGGTGATGTTATTTTGTTGTCTCGTAATTTAGTAAGACCGTGTACTGCTTGAGAACATGTTGTGGTGCATTTTTATTTATATGATCACGTCGTGCTCTTAGACTTGCCACCCTCAAAGGGTAGAAGATGAGAGTTTCTGACCTATTATAGCGAGATTCAGATCATCATATATGAGGTTGTAATGGGAAGATCTTTAGCTTCTGACAATGGATGAGTCCCAGGCTGACTCGGCTAGTGGCGAGGGCATCCACTAGTAGTGACTCAGTGACCACCATTTCTTATTAGGGGCATGCGTACCTGGCCTTAGACAGCCTACGTATGCCTACACACGTCAGCTTTGCAGCACCATGTTGTGTCTGCACTTACACACATTGGGCACTATGAGCTGGAAGGCTTCCGGGACACTAACATTAGGGTCACCAAAAGCCAGTCATTTGGGTCGTTCCCCAAAAAAACAATTCAAGCCTAGGGTCACTGATGAGTAGAAGAGGGAGTCTTATGCTTCCAAAGGAACCAAATCGAGCTAAGGGGCTCTAATTCATGTCATATAAAGTAATTTATGATCTAGGAAGCTCGATGTTATGTTGTAATATTATTGGTTGTGATTCATGTGCTTGTTAGGATGTCGTTTGATATTAATGTGCATATTGTACACCGGTTGAGGGTTCTTACTGAGTATGTTTGTACTCACCATTTTTTGTGAATTTTCTATCGGGTAACTTAGGAGCTTGTCGAGGCGGCTACTTGGAGATGTTGAGAGTATCATGTGGGTCGTTGCATTGTTTCACATCTTTCTCTTCGTTTGTTCATTTAGTGTCATTAGTCAGCATGTTAGATAGAACATTTTATGTTTTTATCGAATATTTATTATTAATTTTTTTTAACCTTGGAACCATTGAATAATTATTTTTTTTTATATTTTCAAATAGAATAATGAGAAGTTATTTTCAGATGATTTTTCACGATAACTCTATTTGACACATGTATGCTGGTATGAATCCTTGGTAGGAAGGTTTTTGATTGTCGGGTTCTTACACGCGAGTTTCGTGGCAAGGCGACGTCATTGTGCGACAAATGTTTTGGCTTCTTCGAACTCAAAGGATGATGATATAGAGAAGTTTGTCTTCTCTTTGGTTTGCCCCTCTTATCGTTGAGATTGTATATTTGGGCTTGAGCTTAGTTCATCATTATAAATATTGCATTGTCTCTTGATTATCGCTCTCTTTGATTTAGGCGTTATTTATATTGCTTAGTTTGATTATGGAAATTGATCTATTTATTTGTGAAAAATCTTGATTAGTGGTGGAATAATTTTTTCACAACAAAGATGATAAGATAAAATTATAGAATGTGATTTTAAGGAGAAAATCAAATTTGAAAAGAATTATAATGTATACACATTTAAGTAATATTTTTTTATATAAAGAAACTAACTTTATTTAATAAATAAATAACTTTGAGTGTGAGTGTGTTTTTTTTAGATTGAAAAATATATATATATATATATATATGTTCAACTACAATATATATCTCCAATCTTTTTTTTTTAATATCTTGAGATCTATCTCATTTAAAAAAATAAATAAATAAAAATCAAACACTTCAATAATAATTAAAAAAAAAATGATTATAATAAAATCAAGCAATTCAACATAGACTGTGTACAATACTATTCATATTTATCCATCAAATATATATTTAGAAAATAATTAATACATTAATAAGTAATAAAAATGAGATATAATTCACTGATTAAAATATTTATAAATTGAAAACAAAGATCAAGCAATATTTAAAGTAATTATAAATTAAATTGATAATATTTATATAATTTAGATGAAAGTAACTAATTAAAAAATAAAGACACCTACAATTTCGAATTAAATATTATACAAGAAGAAAGATGCAAAAGAAAAAAAAAAAATTTATTTGTCTGAGAAGGTATATATAATTTTAACAATTCATAAAAAAAAACTACTTAAACTAAACACTAAAAAGTCAACTTTGTTTTGTGCACATATGACATATTCAAGTAATATTGAGACAAAAGATCTTTTCAAAAAACAACATTACTACAAAAGAAAATTAGATAAAAATAAGTAAATCAACAATTACTACTACAAAATGGGAATTAATATGTAACGGACTATTCAATTTTTTTTTTTTTAAATACAGATATATGGTGTCGATCACTTTAGGTGTCGGACATTTGGTATCGATCTGGACAATTGGTGTCGGTCATTTCCTAACCCATTAAAGATGTTTTAAATACTAATTTTAAACAGGGCACTATTCGAATCCCATCAAATTTCTCTTCAATCTGTATCCAACTTCTCTCTAAAATTCCATCAAATTTCAAATCAAATATAATATCAAATTTCATTTAAAATAAATATCATATCTCATAAATACAAATTTCAAAATTTCTTTTGTAATCTTTCCTCTCTAAAATACTAATTCTCAAATAAATACTTTATATTGTCAAACCACTCCATTTTTTCCTCTCTTCTCTCATCAATATCTAAATTCGGTTAGAAAGTGTGTACACCAGAACAACGTCATATGATGGGTTTATAATCGTTAGCATTTTTAAGTTGTATATTTTGCTCTTTTGTCATGCTGTATTATGTGTCCTCTGTAATATGTCGCCTTGTATTTATTGGTCATACCTCTATACAATTTGTTATCACCTAAGTTATTTATAGGGCTCGTCCCTAAAATAATATACTCACTGAGATTACACAGCTGTTGCCTTCTTCTTCCTCTAGCTTTTCACCTCTTTGTAAAATTCACTAATTCAATCAATCTCTATTATTTTGATTAATATACATTTTATAATCTTAAAATATACAGAAAGAAAACACTTGATTTAGACCTTATCCCAAAGTCAACACCTCGATGAAAAAACGTAAGCCGGTAGACAAAATAATAATAATAATAATAATAATATAATAAATATAAATAATAATATTAACGGTTGTAAAAGTTGAATATATTACAATCAAAACCAGTATAATTCATTTGACACTAATAATATCTTAGCATTTACATAGTTAATGATTTGATGCTTCAATTTTTATTTATTGTACTTAACAAAATAATAAAATAAATATGAACGGAAGAAGTTTTTGTCCCTGTCTATTATTTTGGTCGGAGCATGATATGAAGGGAAACTATATTTAAATGTCAAATCACCTCTAATTAATGAGAAAAGTAGGAAAATAAAATAAAAGCATATTGAAGAATAATATGTAGCTATAAAGTTTACTTAAATCATAAAAATTAAGGACAAGGGGAAGAGATGGGAGAATTGATGAGAAGAATTAATATATAAGAACAGTGACGAATTGATTTCATTGTTTGGAAGTAATCTAATTCAACATAATGGTCACGTGTTTTGATCTTGGAAATCGATATTTGTAATCTCCTTCTCCAATTTGTACTAAAAAAATATATTTTAAAGCATGACATTTTTCCTTCCTAATCTTTTAAATTTTATCTTTAATGCATTAAAAATTCTTGGTCAGGACAAAAAATGTCAACTTTTGTTAGTAAGAAACTTATGTATTATTATATTGTTATTTTATCAAGAACATGTCTAAGGCGACGGAAAGGAATGTGAAAGAAAGAAAATGGATTTCTTCCTACCATTCAATTGGTCTCATTTCTATTTTATGAATCACTAATTAATCTATTCTCACTTTCTTGTATTTCTTTTTTTTTTCTTCTCATCTCTTTCCTTCTTGTCATAGCAAAATAGGTTGTAAAAAATTTAGAGGCGTTTGTTTGGAGCTTTTATGTGTCTAATAAAAATTAGTTTTTATAATCAATTTTTAAACAATTTCACTTAAACAAACTATTATTATTATTTTCCATTTAAAATCACTCAAAATAATTACTCCTACAATTATTCATCTTTACCGTTTATCATATTATTAAGATTGAGAATCACTTAAATATCAAAATTGAAGTTTTTATTTTTTTAAAAATATGAATTAAATAAAAAACTTCAAACTAAAACAAATAATATTTTAAAAAAAAAACTAAAAAAACATATATTTCCCGAAATTAAAATATCAAAATATATATATATATATATATATTATTTATTTATTTATTTATTTATTGAAGAAAAAAAAATCAATAATTGCAACATGCAAAATAGTCAAAATTCAAAGGAAGGAATGTGGAGTACAGATTTGAGATCTCTATTTAAGAAAGTCCAAACCCTATCTTCCTCACTCATCTCCACTTGCTTTTTTTCTCACTCTAAAACCTTCACAAGACAAAATCAAAATCAAACTTTTTTTTTTCTTGGCTTTATTATTCATGTCCCAATCCCAAGAACTGATGAACAAGAAAATGAAAACAGAAAACCAAAAACAAAGAGAGAATCAAAATTTTGTTTATGATTCTTCTGTTGATCATAAAGGAACCCTTCCTCTTAGATCTTCCACCGGCGTTTGGAAAGCTTCCCTCTTTATCATCGGTAACCTTTTTTATTTATTTAATATTTATTACTATATCTTTCTTAAGAATATAATTTCTTAATTGCGTTTTTTTTTTCTTCCATGATCTCAATATTTTAGTTCTTGGCTTTATGCCTTTTCATTCACCATATCTTTGATTAATTTATGTTGTAGGTTTATATTTTTTTAATATAAAAAGTAGAATTCTTGGAAAGCTAAGGTTATGTAACAAAGAAGAGAACCCAATTAATTAATGACGCTAATTATAATTAAGAAAAAGTGTAAGCATCGTTCTGCTGTCCTTTTTCAAATGTTTTGCAAAGTAATGAAATATTCTTAAATCAAACGTTATGTTTTTTACAACCAAGAAATAGAAATGCAAAAAAAAAAAAAATAAGAAGAAGAAGAGAGAGAATCTTAATCTAAAAACGAACAAATTATAGCTGTAAAAATAATTTTAATAGTAAATAGAGTAAAAAAGAGGTGAAAGTTTTAATCTTTTTTTATAAGAATCTTTGGGTATGACTCGGGATTAGACTTTTAATGCATCATATTATAACTTTTGTCTCTTTTTTTTTAACCACTCAAGTCTAAAGTGCAAGGAACTTTGAAAAACAAAACAATAATTTATCGAATCATGGTATAAAGTTGTCTACTTTTGAAAGCAATACATTCCGACCAAATGAGTTCAATCTCATGAATAAAGGTTGAACCCAAAATCAAAAAGTTAATGGTAGTTCTAGTAATTAAATATGGTTTAGAGATTATGGTAATAGTGGTTAAGATAATTAACTACTTTTGATAATTAGTATAATTAGTTTAGTTTTAACTACTTATTGAAGATTTGCGTTAGTGGTGAGTGACCGATAAGTTCGATATAAAGTTTTATGGATGGTTCAATAAGCCGTTAAAATGATTATTTATGAATTTTTGAAGTGATAGGAAAACTCTTCTTCTAACAAATATAAACGCGCTTAAAATCAACATAATAATCGGCCCTAATTTTTGTCACAATCAATTATAACCTCTTACTTACCGAGAAGTAATGATATCAATACTTCTCATTTCATTTGTGTATAATAATATGTTGTCACGTCTTCAATTTATCATTTTCTTTCTCGTAAGTCATATCATTTAACTTTTTAAAAAATAGTTTCTAAGAAAGATATTTTTATATAATACATGGCACATAATGGAAAGTAATGAAGAAGATACTTTTGGGAAAGTTAGTAAGCTTTGCTTCATATAAAATAATGGTTACTTGCCACAAACCACTTTTAACTTTGTCATACGAAATAAAGTTTGATCTTTTTTCAAACATTTCCAAACACACTAAAACCACTTCTCTCATCCATCCAAACACTCCATGTGATTTTTAGATGGATGTTTGTTTGGAGGAAAAAGAAAAGGCAAATTAGGGAGTTGTTCTCAACTTTATGAACATTATGATCATGATTACTCAATTATTGTTGTAATTTCTTTGGTTTAATTTTTTATTTTTGAATATGCAGCGATTGAGTTCAGCGAGAGGCTGAGTTACTTCGGAATAGCGACGAGTTTGGTTCTATATCTGACAAAGGTTATACGACAAGATTTAAAAACAGCAGCAAGAAATGTGAATTATTGGACAGGTGTCACCACTTTGATGCCGTTGCTTGGTGGCTTCTTAGCCGATGCTTATTTGGGTCGTTTCTCCACTGTCCTTGCTTCCACCATTGTCTACCTCTTGGTAAATTTTTTTTCTATAAGAATTTGAATGGATAATGTCGTTAATTTTTAAATATTTAAGTTAAAATATATATATATATATGTCTAACATGAGTACGAAAATATTTTCAAATTAATGTCGTTAAGTGACAATTATAGCGAAGTTACTGTTTAGTTTATCATGTTAATTAATATTATATGCGCTGCATAAATCTAGAGATCATGATTTGGGTTGTGAAATTCAAAAATGAAATGCTAGTGTGGTTTTTTCTCTTATGGGTT
The DNA here is from genome assembly GCA_037832605.1 of Cyclanthera cordifolia. Lineage (NCBI taxonomy): Eukaryota > Viridiplantae > Streptophyta > Magnoliopsida > Cucurbitales > Cucurbitaceae > Cyclanthera > Cyclanthera cordifolia. Next base: position 14,955,675 of record JBBMEG010000018.1, on the reverse strand, counting down.
TAGGTGTTGTGGGTGTGTTCTTAATTAAGTAGTATTAGCTAGGGTTGACTTCTCAATTTTATTATTAAAAAAATATGTGATTTTTGTACTTTCATGTTGATTTTGTGTTTATAAATATCCTAGTTTAATATTTGTAATATATATATATATATATATATATTAGTACTAATTTCCATATATCTTAGACTTAGTTAATTGATGTTAATTTGTATTGAAATTAGTTGTTAAATAATTATAATAATTTAGGTTAGAAAATACTTCTTCGATCTCACATTTTAAGCCTTAATTAAATCTTATCGTTCTAATTTCTCTCCCAACCATTTTACAATCGTCTAAAGTGGATTTTTTTTTTCTCAACCAGTTCTCTTTTTTTTTTCTTCTTCTAATCTTCATACAAACAACTTTATCCAAACAAGAGTTTTTATTGCAATTTTTCATATATAGACAATTTCGTACAATCATTTATTCAAACAACAGATTCAAGTCACTCCATTCTTTTGCTTCTACTCAATTTCCTGAAAGTAAAACATGGGAATAGAATTAAGAAAATGTAATTGCTAAAGTTATACTGAAATTTAAAGAAAGGTCCATTTCTCACATATGCCATTAAATCTCTACTGAATTTTATACCTAAAAGGAGAGAGCTGGAATTTTTATACAATAGGAACTTTTTAACTTTGTCATAATTTGATTAAGATTTAAAACATTATATATTGGTGTGAAAAAAAAAAAAAACAGGGGCTGTCTCTGCTGACAATTTCCACTCTAGTACCAAGCTTGAAGGCATGTGGCAGTGAAACCTGCAACGAGCCAAGAAAACTCCATGAAATCCTATTCTTCACAGCAATCTACTTCATCTCGGTCGGAACCGGAGGCCACAAGCCATCTCTAGAGAGTTTCGGGGCCGACCAGTTCGACGACAATCACGCAGAGGAACGAAAGCAAAAGATGTCGTTTTTCAACTGGTGGAACTCTGGCCTTTGTGCCGGTGTCATATTTGGAGTGACCGTAATCGTGTACGTCCAAGAACGTGTTGGTTGGGGCATGGCTGGTGTGATTCTCACCTCGGTTATGGCCTTATCGCTTGCGATCTTCCTTCTCGGGAGGCCGGTTTATCGGTTCAGGGCGGCGTTAGGAAGCCCTTTAACTCCTCTCTTGCAGGTGTTTGTGGCTGCTTTTAGGAAGAGGAATTTGCCTTATCCTTCACATTCTTCTCTACTGTATGAAGTTCAAAGTAATGACAGCAAGTTTCAGGGGAGGCTCTTGTCCCACACTGAGAAGCTTAAGTAAGATCCCAACTCCTAAACTCCTAAATGTTCCATTTTTGCCTTCTAAGTATTTTAAATTTATTTATGAGTATTGAATTTTGCATACCTCACCTCGATTATTTTCCTAGGATTAACGGTATAATCTTGTAACATTTCAATTTTTTGAATCTCCTGCAACATTTCATTACAAGTAAATGCGTAAGAAATTAATATCGATCTTAGATTAATTAGCGACCGATCAAGAAGCTTGAACAAAAGAATTAGTAAAAAAATTAATATTATGTTAAATTATCATTTTGATACATAAACTTTGAAATTTATTACACTTTTATTCATGAACAGTTCAGTTTTAAGTTCTTGAGTTCTTTGAGTTTCATTTTAATCCAACTTTCAAAAATTCAATTTTATTTTTTATATTCTATTAAAAGAATAAAATTGGTCTCTATAAAAAATTTAGTATTATTGATTCAATAATGTTAATAATTTTTAACATTGTTTTAATAAATCAAAGATAAAATATGAACAAAATATATTTTTTGAGAAGAAGATGATCATTATTTGAGAAAAAAATAAATTATAAACACCAACTTTAAACTTTTTTTTGAAAGTTGAGGATTCAAACGAAAGAAGCTTCAAAGCGTAATAATTAAAATAAAACTTTGGACAGTCAAGTGACTAAAATTAAATTATTGAAACTTTAGAAATCAAAATAAAATAAAGAGTCACTGTTGAGTATTTAGTTGAAAGAATATTATTTTGTTCTTTTAAGAAAAATTTGCAAGTGCAAATTAAAAATTGTATCACCTGGGCTAAACAGAAATATTAAAATTAAAAAAAATGAACAGATTTTTGGACAAAGCTGCGATAATTGAGGAGACAGGCAACAATTCAGCAGAGAAACAGAGTCCATGGAAGCTAACAACAGTGACAAGAGTAGAGGAATTGAAGTTAATTCTAAACATGATCCCAATTTGGATAGCATCCTTGCCCTTCGGAATCTGCGTCGCACAAACATCCACATTCTTCATCAAACAATGCGGAACACTCGACAGAAAAATCGGCAACACCTTCACAATTCCACCTTCCTCCATGTTCTGTCTCGCCGCAGCCGGGATGATCCTCTCCATCGCCATCTACGACAAGCTCCTCGTCCCCATCCTCCGCAAGACCACAAGCAACGAGCGAGGCATAACCATACTCCAAAGGATCGGAATCGGAATGACCTTCTCACTGACCTCAATGGCCGTCGCAGCCATCGTCGAGCGCAAACGGCTTGACGTGGTCGCATCGGGAGGTGCAATGAGTGTGTTCTGGGTGGCACCGCAGTTCGTGATCATAGGGATTGCGGACGGGTTCGCGCTTGTCGGGCTGCAAGAGTACTTTTACGATCAAGTACCGGACTCGATGAGGAGCCTCGGGATAGCGTTTTACTTGAGTGTGAATGGGGCGGCTAATTTTGTGAGTAGTTTGTTGATTACGGGTGTGGATCGGATCACGAAAAGGAGTGGTAGCGGGAAGAGTTGGTTTGGGAAGGATTTGAATAGTAGCCGTTTGGATAAATTCTATTGGGTTATTGCTGCCATTGTGGGTATTGATTTGTGTTTTTATGTGTATTTTGCTCGCCGCTATTCTTATAAATCTGTGCAGCGGACGGCGGTGGCTGATTCCTACGACGCCCACCGCCACGGCAAGGAGGCTGATGCCAATTCAGTGGTTTGAAATGCATATTCGCTATATTATCTGTATTGGGTTTTAATTGCAGCTTTATTATTGTAAGAATAGTTTCTTCTCTGTTTTTTTTCTTTGCAACTTATTTTGTGTAATATTTGTATATGTGAAATCATTAGGTTTGCTAATGTATCTCATATTTATATATCAAACCTTTCTAATTTATATGACATATAACAGGCCAATTATATATTTAAAATTTTCAAATAATTATTTTTTATGATTTTTTATATATTTTTATCGCTAAAATTTATTCGACATGACTTCTTTTTTTTTCTTTGAAAGATATGATGTATGGTAAAAAGTAAGAAAGTTTTTATATAATTATAAAAGATGAGTCAAGAAAGACTTCCATCTGGCTATCGCACTATTAGCTACATAAATGATGATATCTTCTCCTATCGAAATTAATCGTTGATTTGAAGATGTTATTGAAGACTTTGAAGACTCAGTTGGTTCAACCAAATAGGCAAAATCATATTGTTCTTTTAAGAAACAAGTTGTGTTTTATACATAATCCCAATTTGAGAAATCTAATTCAAGTAGGGTTGCAATACACAATGGAGTATATTTCTTCAAGATCGGTTTCTACTCGTAGTTTATTGGAAAATAAAATGAGAAGCGGAAATATGTTGTGTCATAAACATTTATATCATTTTTCGATGAAAAATGGTATCTTCTTTGATTGGAGAAGTTGATAGTAGTTTAAGTTGTAAAACTAATTGTCAAATTTGTTTTTTGGGTAAACATCCTCGCAATTAGTTTTCTATAATTATAAATAAAGCATCTAGTGTGTTTGATTTACTTCATTAAGATAATTTGGGTCTAAATAAATGTTATGTCCAATTATAGTGCACTTGTATGTTTCTAACTATTATTGATGACTATGTTTTTTTAATTATCCCGTCCCAATATGTTTTTCTACTCCACGGTAAATTCTTCAACTCTCAATCGTTAACTTGAGTTAGTTTTCTTGCTCTGCTTTATATTAGGTTTTATATTTTGAGATTGAGTGTTGTTGAGTAAATTTCAATTAATTGATGAATAAAATTGCTCCTCTGGTTCCTCAATGGATATAGGTCATAGTACTGAACCACTTAAAATCGTCTTCTTCATTCTTCTTCTCACTGCTTCTCTATTTGACGTTCATTGTTTTTCTTCTGTGTGAAAATTCTCGTTCATGATCAAACATTACAAATTATTCTTATGCAATATTAGTGTATTTGATGATTGTAAATTTTGAAGTTGCCAAATTAATTGAAGATTTTTTATGTGGTAGTTAAAACTCACTTTACTAAGAGAATTAAAGTTTTAAGTGACAATGATCAAGAATTTTTTTTTGTTTAAAATCATTCTTTGCTAAGAAGAAGATGGTAAATCAAACACTTTTGTTGATACTCAATTACAAAATGGTAGAGTTAAGCATAAACATAGGTATATTCCTAAATGTTACTCCCCTTACGTTTTCAAGCGAAATTTCTTAAGTATTTTTTGGTGAACATGTTCAAACTATTTTGCATCCTATAAATCGAACTCATACCTTAGTGTTGGGTGGAAAAATGTGAATATTTTCTTTGCCAAATTCTATCATATGGTAGTTTACACTTTTTTTGTGTTACGTTGTGAATATGCCTCGTAAAAAGACATGATTGATTTTTTAAGTTGGTAAAGTGTATCTTTGTTGGATATTCTTTTGGAAAATAAAGGTTGATGTCTTTATGATCTAGAAAAATATAAGACTTTTATTAGTTGGGATGTACAATTTGATGAGGGCAAATTTTCCTTCCTTGAGTATCTTCCTGATCGTGTGAGATTGCAATGAAACATTATATTTAACCCTATTATCGGATAATAATGATATGTACTACATTAGTAATGGTTTGAATGAAGTGATACCCTTTACTGGTACAATAGTGAATAATGATCTTGATACTAAATCTGTTGAATATAGGCTCTAGTAAGAAGCCCAATCTAGTAAGGTTAAGGAGGTACTAGATCGTGAGCATTGTACATAAAATTTCTTTATCAAAACTTCACGATTATGTTACCAGTTGTGAAATAACATATAGGCTCTTCTACACTCATTGTTTTTCCATCTTAATCTAATTTCTCATGTAAACCTTATGATATAGCTTGTTATATCGATTACTGTTTAGTTTTTTGCCAAAATATTAGAAGAATATATTCTCTCATCAGAAAGTTAAAAGGATTCGGAAAGGTAAAGAATCGGAAACCTAAAAGAAAGTGGTGTACTCCAAGCACTATAAAAGGAGCATGAAACCTTAAATTCAAAGCATCACAGTTATAAACACTTTAAGCTTCGTGCACTGACTCTAGTGAAATTCCTCTTGTATTCTCTTCTGAGAGAGTGTGGGTAAATGATGTGAGTAGTATATAAGCTTTGAAGAGAGTGCTTATGTAATTGGGGCCTGGGAGAGAATTCTAGGTGATTGTAGCAATTTTTCACAAAGTAGAAGTTATTTCTGTTAGTGGTTTTTTTTTCTTCCGATTTTGGAGTTTTTTCACGTAAATTCTTGTGTTCTATTTTTTTTTTTTTCTTTTAACATATCGATTATATTTGTGCTTATTCATGCAGTAATTGTGGAAGGTTTTCCCAACAAATGATATTTGAGCTTTAGGTTTGTAGTTTATTAGTTTCTGAGTATGCTAGCTTTGTGGCTGCAGCTTTGTCTGAGCTTCCATATCAGAAAATAATTATTAAAGCAAACTATAGCTTGGTATTATGAAAAGTGTTGTTCACTATTTGCAATTTTGCTAGGATTGAAGTAGAATGACAAGTTTCATGAGTTCGGTGAAATTTGATCGAATGATGAACTTTGGGTTTGTGGCAAGTGCAAGTCAAGGATGTGTTGATACAATCACAATTACAAAATGCGTTGAAGGGAAGACCAAGTGGTGGAGCTTCTAAAAATGAAAGTGGTGGTGGTGATCCAAAAGAGTCAAGTGGTTGTTCCAGCAAAAGTTCTTCAAAGTCCAACATAAGTGATGGCGTAGAAGAGGAGATGGATTTGAAAGTTGTAAGTGCAATTAGATTAAATCTCGCTAAAACTATTCTTGTTAATGTGAATGGAATTAGTTCAACTGCCAAAAAGCTTTGGGATAAACTTAAAGTGATGTATTAGACAAAGGGCATTTCAAATCGGTTGAATGTTAAAGAGCAATTTTAAACACTGTGAATGGAGGAAGGTGCAAAAAACTCAGATCATCTGAGTTTTCTCAATGGCATTATCTCTTAGCTGGAGGTAGTTGGTGTGAAGATAAAGGACGAGGATAAGACATTCAGGCTTATCTTGTCTCTTCCCTCTTCTTATGAACATATGAAGCAAATGTGGATGTACGGAAAACGTCTTTAAATTTTACAGAGGCTGCTAGCAAACTTATATCAGAAGTAAGAAGGTTAAACCATGATGAGCGCATTTCACAAGAAAACTCAACAGTATCGTATTTCTCTAAAAAATTGATGTTTTCTAACTAAAATTTTAAAAGACAAAGAGTCGACCTCTTTTTACACTCGTCTAGATCAACAAAGTTATTGATTGCATACTCTTGCACACAGTTCTTGAATGTCGGTATGTTCAACATTGGAATGTGGCCTTAAGGAAAGTACAATACTTAAAGGAAACTACAGATCAAGGTATATTTTCATAGTCTATCAGTAAGATGAGTTTGACTGCTTTTTTGTAATAATGATTAGACGGCTTGTTCATTGACTTGTCATTCATTGTCGGGATATTCAATTTTTCTTCTATCTCGCGGAAAAGTAAGAAACATACAATCATGTCTCGTTCGTCTACTAAAGTTGAGTATCATTCAATGGTCGTTGCTATTTATGAATTAAAATGGTTAAGATCGTTACTAGTTTCACTTCGAGTTTTGCATCCTCAAACCTATGAAATTATTTCGTGACAATCAATCTACTCTTCATATATTGTTAAAAAAAAAAAACATGTTTTTCATGTACCTTCTGTACATGTTGATGCATATGTTCATTTTGTTCATGATAAGTTGTTATCTAGAAATCTTACTTCTGAATATGTTCCCATTAAACACTAGCTGACTACTATTTTGACAAGTGTACTTGAAAAAACAATTGTTTAAATTTCTAATTTGATATAATTCAGATATTTGTAATTTAATTGCTCCAACTTCAAATGAGTGGTAAATATTGTAAAATAAATTATAAATATAATTTCTAGCTTTCTATATTTTATTAATTTCTAGATTTTTTAGATTTATTCTATTTGAATCTTGTAAAAAAAGAATTAGAGTTTATTATTTTGTGGATTATAAATAGTTGTAAAGTAGAATGAAAAAACAATAGGTTTTGTCACATGCTTCTCTTAATTTAACGCCAAATACGTTTATCATAGTTTTTGGTATGATAATTTTCATCTCTATAATAATATGCACAACTTTATAATAATCTTTTATGATGGCTTGTATTATGTAAACTTTCGTATTTATAATAATCTGCCCTAATTAACAAATTTGAGAAACCTAAATTTTTCTTTTTAGTTTTCTTTATTAACTTTCTAATCATATATTTTTATAATAAATGAGATATCAAATCTCAAAAGATTTTTCTAACCAATCATAAATAATAGGTTAATAAATACTATCGAATATCACTAACATTCAAACATTAACTTTAATAAATGTTAGAGAATATGTGAACAATATTTGCTTCTAAATGTAAATATACATAACCAATTTGAAAATTGTCATTACACACCGGTTTTTTTTTTTTTTTTTTTTTGTTATCTAAACGAGTATGGTTTAAAATAACTTTTAATTTATAATAACCTATCATTTATGATCATTTTACATGGGCTTTCAAACGCAAAAAATACTAAAGATATTTGTGAATTGTTTGAAAATTTTAAGAGAATTGTTAGGTATAAAAAAATTAATTACATATAAGAAAATATTTTGAGATGGAGTTATTTAGCGACTATCACTTATAGTTATTTTGAGTAACTACACAATTGATTTTTAACAATAGCTCATTAGTGGTGTTGAATTAATAACTTAATTGGACGGTAACTTTTAGTGATTTTTTTTTTTTTTTTGAGTACCACGCCATAATTTGTTTGGATTTGATAAGAAATGAGTGATTATTAGAAATTATGAAAAATAACTGATTTGAAATTAATTATTAATTGTTGTGACATAAAATATGGCCCGGAAGTCTCGGAAGAGGCCGGGACCCGAACAAAGGACAAAAAGACCAAAAGCCGACCCCCTGAGGTCGGCCAAATGGAGGCCTCGACCCCCAAGGGGTCGGCCAAGCCCATTGCCGACCCCCAGGGGTCGGCCAAAGCTCCTGCCGACCCCCCGGGGGTCGGCCAAAGTCATTGCCGACCCCCTGGGGGTCGGCCAAAGTCAATGCCGACCCCCAGGGGT
>JBBMEG010000018.1:14908986-14947155 GCA_037832605.1 Cyclanthera cordifolia | reverse complement strand
GTTTTGCAGGCCTTTCGTCCTCTACTAAACAAATAGTACTGTGGATAGACCGTTGACCAATTTTCGGCATCAACATTAATTAAAAAAAGAATGATTATTTTGAATAAATAAAAATGTAGGATATTAAGTTTTTTAAGTATTTAAAATAACTCATTTAGAGTTATTTAGATACTTTACATGAAATTGTGAAAACTTGTTCTCAAAGAAATACTCTAAAATTAAGAAGGTATTTTCATGTTTCCGTTTAATTATATTTAGAGAAATAAGGCCTTTAAGTTATACCTCGTAATAGGTAGCATTGCCAATGAATTGTTCCTTTTGGCTAAGTATTTTCATTTTTGGAATGAACAGTACACGGTCAACAAATAGAGAAATTGAACAATGGGGATGGGGGCGGTAAATTAAATATGAAGAACGACTTACATTTTATATAATTTTATTGACAATTGGAGATCCAGGTTCTCATTTAAATTTTTTTAAAAAAACAAAACAAAACAAAAAAATTAATTAGGGGGATATATGAATCCAGCGTGCAACACTTGGCACGCCCTGATTCACTGCAAACGCCATATAATAACCAGGCGGCGCCACCATCCCGTTCGCCGGAGCAGTACACCCGACCCGGTACCGCCCTTCGCCGTCGGGAACACTCGCCGTCACGGACAATTTGACTAACCGTTGACCCTGAGAAAACGAATGCGTAGCAAAAGGCGCACTCGCCAAATTCACTTCCACAATCCCCACGACAGGTAGTTCAACCGACACCAGCACCTCGAAAACTGCGCCGTAAGGCACTGTCTCCGGGATAGTCTCAATAACGGGCCGAAGATTCGATCTGTCGGCCGATAAATACTCCGGCGAGAACGCTTCAATTCGCAACTCCGTTGAAAATTCCTCATTGAATTTGTAGAAATAATGAGGATTACTACCGGCAATTAAAATCCTTCCGTCGGGGATCAAATTGGCCGTGGAGTGGTACATTCTCGGAACCGTCCCCGGGTTCAACGTCATGAACCGCAACCCGAGCGGTTGGTCGGGCCGATACAAAACCGGATGTAAACAGGGGTTGGAAGCTTGTTCAAATCCTTGAGTACCCGCTTGGGCTCCGTTAATAACAACGACATCACCGGTGGGAAGCATGACCATATCTCCCATGATTCGCCCGAATGGCATATCCTCCAATTCCCAAACCGGGTTCGAACCGGTTGCTTCAATTCGACCACAGCTTCCGTGAGCCGGAGTGTCGGTACTTCTCTGAATAAACGCACCGTATTGCGCGCCTCCGCAAATCACGATCACGGCAATTGAATGATCGCCTTGGAGAGCGAGCATGGCCGAAGATCCAGCGGATGGGTAATTTCTCGGCCCACCATCCAACGGTGGATAATCTTTCACCACTTGATTAATTTGGTGATCGTAGAGAACTGCTCTGTTATTGGCGAAAATGAAGAGATGCCCATTTGGAAGAAGATGAACATAAGGGTATAAATTATCCATCTGACCATCCTCCACGCCAGCCAAGAAAGGGAAATTCACCGCCCCGTTTCCCTTGGGCGGATAATACTCCACGGTGTTGGCTCCCCTGCCCCCGACGATTATAACCGAACCGTCCGGTAAAATCTGATTCGTGGCGTACCATCTACCATCGGCCAATTCGGGTTCCGAGAGCTCAATCCAGTCGCAAGCGGCATTGGGTTCGCAGGGTTGGAATTTTCGAAACTTCCTGAGACCGTCGATGTCGCCGCCGGTGTGTAAGAGGGTGCCGTCGGGGAGAAATTGGCCGGAGGAGCACCATGTGTCGGTTAGAATGGTTAAGGGACGGATTTGGTTGGTTTGAAGGTCGAGGACGACGGAATGAGCGTAGCAGTCGTGCTTCAGAACGAGGTCGTGGCGGTCGTTGCGGCAATGGCCCTTTCGTAGCATTTTACGAGATGGGCCGATGTTGGTCCGGTCTAAGAGGACGACGGTGTTGAACCGTGTGACGGCAGTGTGCATGGAGGCTATGCCAGCATTGGCGACAAGAAGCTCCCACGTGCCGGGAAGATCGGCCCGTGCGGAGATGATGGACAAATCTAAAGGAAGAAGAAGAAGAAGAATAATAAGATGAAACGAGAGAGGAAAATCCATTGGACACTGGACAGAGCTAGAAAATTGAGCGACTTAGGACTTTAAAATAGAACAAACAAATATCGGAATTGTGAGCACAATGTCATCAAATGTGGACCGTCGATGGTAGTGAATCTCAATTCAATTATTTAACGGTTGCAATTGTGGGTCCCATTTTTTGTAATTTGAACATGCTACACTCCCTTCGCTTTTACACGTCGGATAATACGTATACACCGAAACGACACATGGCGGATGATTTTTATTATGTTTTATTTCGTTTTCTTTTGCTTGATGTAATTTTTACTTCATTTCCATTTTATGTAGTTCAACAAATTATTGAGAGGGAGGTAAGGATTTCTGGGGTAGAGGTCTAAAAATTTTATATTTGATTTTTAACTTATTTGAGAAAAGCAGTATCATTTACGTTGAATTTGTAGTTTTCTTCTTAATTTGTTTTTTTATTTAGTACAAATTGGGGAGGGGATAACAAACCCTAGTGTCTACTACTCTCAAATAAATTAAGAGCAAATACCCGTGACGGTAGTGTTAAACTGAAATAACACCAAACAATGAAACCACAGCGCCACTGACCCTGTTATTTTTTGTTGAATTCAAATAGAAAAAATGTGTTGAATTTTTGAAGAGAATTCTTTAAGCAAGATAGTGATGTGTTTTAATTATTATAAAAGAAGCATGGACATTAGATTCAAGTCGTCTTAATTAAAAAAAAATAATATATGTAATAAGAGTTGTGAAAAGAATTTTATGTGATTTGTAACTAATTTTATGTGATAATTCAACAATTACAAGATAAACCCTTACTCCAAAAATAACCTATGTAAATATAATTAATCGAGGTAAGAAAAATGCGAGTTAGTCATATATTCCGTAAATAGAAATTAGTTTAAGGTAATTGACAAAACTATAAAAAGCTTTAATCCACTCCTTAATTCCAATAAGAGTTATAAGTAAAAGATTAAACTTGAATATATCCATAAATTGAGTAAAGCATGTGAATAAAAACAATCGAAATTGGTTGGTGAAGTCCGATATTGGAAAGGAAGATGATAAGGTTGGAGAAATGATTCCTCATTCCTACCACAATTATAATTAAATCAAACCCATCATACAACTGGATTGGACCCTCACCACCTTTCTCTATTCACAAATCACAATCATTTTCCTTTCCCTTCAAAGTTATCCTTCATCACTAATTTATTTAAATAATACACCATTTTCCCAAAATAAATGCTCCCCTTTGCCCCCCACCCATGCATATAGCTGTCGGCGCTATACTTTTTTACTTTAATTGTGGAGGAATCGTATAGCCAAAGGGAATCAATATATATCAAAATATACTATACGATAAACATTCAACATTAAAATATTAACTACAAAATTAAATTATCAACTACAAAAATGAATGAGCATATTTGGTTATCGTGCCAAGAAAAAGGAGAGAAAAGAAAAAAAAAAAAATTAATTAATTATCGATTTGATGGAAGCTGTTGATATGATTCGAATGTATATCTTTAACTATCATTCTCAACCATTCATATTACACTAAATATATCATAAATAAGTTTACCACCGTTTGTAGATATGTAATTTTCCAAGTGTACTAGCTTCTTTTTTTTTTCTAATTTACGTCTAAACTTCTTAATTATCTCGTAAACTTTTTTTTTATGTTAAATAGGTGAATAACTTATTAGAATAAAATCAAATTTTAAAAAATTTATTGCGCAAAAAATTAAAGGTTTAGAAATGTAACCTATTCTATCGTCCCGTAATAATTATATTGTTTGATAATAATTCAGTTTAACACTCTCATTTTATATAAGATTTGTGGTCACTCTCTTTAATTTGTGCTAAAAAAACAAACTTAACTATTATAAGTTTTTTTTTTTTAATTGACTTAATTAGATTTCTTTTTTCAAGTTTGGTCAAACTTCAATTTATAATTATTTTTTTAAAAAATAAATAAATGTTGTAACGGTATTGTTATAACAGTCAACTTGGTCGGACTCTCTGCCCGTTGATTATGAAATTAAAAATAATGAATATATTTATATATAAGGGGAAAATGGATGCTATTGAATTTTGGTTTTTTTTTTTTTTTTTTTTTCTCTCTTTTTCTTTAAATAGAATCGAATTCGAGAAAGGCAGAGGCAAAGAAAAAGGGCAGTTTCTAAATTTCAAAAGCAGTTTGTAATAAAGGTCTTTTATTCTCCGCATAAAGGCGCTCGCCGGCGGTTACACACGCTTACACGAATTATTAGAATAAAGTCCAACCCTAAATAGTTGAGTCGATAGTTAATCACATTTTCAATGTCTTACAAAGTAAGAATCTCTAATACTACTATATAAATTTAATATTGTAACATCAACAAATCGTATAATTTTAAGTAAACATCCCTTAAAAATTTGAAGTCCTAATTCATTAATTTCTATCACTAATTTTAGGCCAAGCATTACAATTTCAGGCTCTAATCCTAACTAAACCATCATATATTGCTGTCACTAATTTTAGAATTAGCGTTACAATTTGAAAACCGAATTTTAAGTAAACCTTCAAAAGTTGGAAGAACTAATTCATCAGTTTCAATAACTAATTTTACGCCAAAAGCTCTCATTCCACCAAAATCAAACCTTGAATTCCAACTAATTTCATTCTTATTTCAAGCTCTTATTACTGCCATAATTAAAACGATACATATGCATAAGAAATGGAGGAGAATGAAAGGTGACGATGCTTACGAGGGGCGGTGGGTTCTTACCAACGACAAGAGAGAATATGGAGTGAGATTTAGGAAAAAATGAGAAAGAATTAGAAGGAGAAGAAGAAATGAGCCTTCGCAACAAACCCTAAATAAGACTCAAAGAAACCAAAAAAGTCAGACCAAACCCGGCCTAATAAACTAACAAAAACCGTACTTCTATTCCTACTCTTTACTTGTAGTCATTTGTTCCACATTGAAAAGTTGATGGTTTTTCAACACATCTATATAAAATGTGTGCTACTCCCCTCATTGTCAAAAGATTTGAGGTGAATGGTCACATACATCGTAAAGAATACCTTAAACCAACACTTTAAAAAAGTACGAGGCAACCATTTTCAACCTATGTAAATTGTGGAGCGCATACTACACAGAACACTCATCATTTCGTCAATTATATGGGCCAAGAATCAGCCGAAGCACTGAAAATAATCTCAAATTGGGCTTGGGCTTGGCGGCCCAGACGACAGCAAAAGGCATTCCGACGACCGATGCACGTGCACGTGACCCCATTGTGATTTTGAGTATACGTAATGATAAGCATTGTAAAGGGCTGCAGTTTGTCAGAATGAGATTAGAGCGTACACACGGGAAAACATGATTAACAATAATTAATTAAGTGTGATTTAGGATTTAGAACCGGCTATGATGTACAGAATAAAGTTTAGTAGATTAGGCTCAGCCTTTTATTACAATCTACTATTAGATTAACAGCTAGGCTTTATCATTCTCTCTGCTCTCTCTTATATTTATTGATACGTCCTTCTCTACCAAATTATTACAATCTTTTATGGCCCGGGATTCTTCCATTCACATTTTGAACTATTTAGAATTAGCATTTTTTTAACTTTAAAGTATTAAAAATGAATTTTTATAATTTATCTATAAAAAATTTATCCAAACGAATTATTATCACAAATTTTTAATCATTCAAAATAATCGATCTATAATTTTGTAAATAAATATTCATATTTTGATGTATAGTTAAGTGAGATTATTTGAAATGTTTAAAAATAAAAAAATAATTTTAAATTTTTTTAAAAGATAAATTGTATTATTAATTGGTTTGAATATGGTTATTTCATACTCAATGATTATTATAAAAGTTTATTCATATCAACTCCTTGTAAACTTCAAAACAAATAGTCTCTTTGAAACAGTTTGGTTGTGGGACACGTAAGAAAAGAAATAGAAATGAGATTAGAGAAAGTTACAAGTTTGTTTTTAATAACTCCTCCTCAACTCTTGTTCAACTTTTCATCAAAGTATGTCAAATATTTTATCAAATTAAATCATAATTTTTTTAATCTAACTCCACTTAAAATAAACATATCTCTTAAATACTTTCTTTCTTTCTTTTTCTTTTTTTTTTTTTTTGCAATTTCTTCTCTTTGAAACACCAATTAATCACAAACAAATACTTCATATATTCAAATTTTCTCCATTTCTTTTTATCTCCTCTCATCAAACCCAAAATCCAATACAATTTGGGATAGATGAGAGGAGAGGAAGAAAATGGAAGAAAAAGAGGAAATTCAATAAATTGGAGATAAGTATTTGATTGAGAGATTGTGTTTTAAAGAGGAGATGTTGTAAAAAGTTGTATTGAGATTTGTATTTTAAGAGAAAAAAATGTTTATTTTAGATAAAATTTTAATGTAAAATTTCATTGAGATTTGTGTTTTATGAGAAAAAATGTTTATTTTATATTAATTTTGAAATAAAATTTGATTTAAGGTTTGATGGGATGCTTGAGAGAAATTGATAAAAAATTGAAAAGGAATTTAGGAGGCGTTATTATATATTAAAATCAAACATTGGCTTGCTCTCCCCGTTCCTCTCACCTAAATCCATTCACCAATTAAAGAGTTTTTTTTTTTCAAATAAAAATAATTAATATAATATCAATGTATATCTTGCTAACTTACAGATTTTTTTTTTAATTGAAATTTGAAATTTTATACATTTTGATCATTAAATTAACAAATAAATGAAAATTCATGATAATATAATTTAAATGGTTTAAAAGTAATAATTAAGTTTACAATTTTCAAAACTAATATGCATATTATTAAAGACCGTAAAGTGGCTATTAAGGCTTGGGTTAATCTTTTTCCCTATCTATTTGAGCTTGTCTACTTTTTCAGGTGTGCGGATTCAAATGAATATTTTTTGGAAGAAATTATCTCTAGAGTGCCAAGTAATGATATTCCTAAAGTCATGATTGTGATTTGACAATTGTGGAGATATCGCAATTCTATTTTAAATTATGGATTTGTTGTGTCATGTGGGAATCTGTTGAATTTGATTTCTGTTACGATTAATTCTTATCTCGGTAAGTTTGTTTATGATTAAGGTGATGGGCTCTTGAAGGAGGCGGTGGGTGGAGCTTCAAGTGTGTGGAAAGCCCCTTGGAAGGTAGATGGAAGTTAAACGTCGATAGCGCTTGGGATACTCGATCGGGGTCTAGAGGGATTGGCTGGATTGTTCGTAACGATCGTGGCTTGCCCCTGCTGGTTGGAGCCCGTAGGAACGTTTTGGCCGCCTCAGCGATTGTAATGGAAGGTTTATCGTTGCTAGAAGGGCTGAGGCATATTCTGGATGCTAATCTGGGCCCCCTTCCCTTCATGTTGGTGGAATCCGATTCTTGCAATCTCATGAAATTGTTAACAGGATCTCCCAAGATTCGTCTGACCTCAACAATATTGTTGATGATGTATTTGATTTAATTCCTCGTTTTCAGGGATATCGTTTATCTTTTGTAGGCGGGATTGTAATTGTATCGCTAACATGTTGGCTAAGCCTGTGGTGATGCCTAGCACCTTTTCTGTTTGTTTGTTGGACTATTTTGTGCCTGATGGTCAGGTAGTCTTGGGTTGGCGGGAGAGGCTTCCCCCTGAGGTGCTAGCATTAGTGTTGTTAGAGCAAGCTGGCTCTCGTGCTGGTTCTTCTTGGTTTTAATAAAATTTTCTTTTCTTAAAAAAAAAAAAAAAAGTTTACAATTTTCAAATCAAGATGAATAAAATTTAAATAAAAACTTTTTCAGAATAAACAAAAAATTATTTAGTTTTAAGTAACGGTAACTGGCCAAAATTGCATTATAGGTAAGTATATATTTTAAATTTATTTTTGATAAAATTGCACAAATTAATCTTAAACTGCTTTGTAACAATTACTCCTTGAATTTCAAAATTTGATCAATTAACCTCATAACTTAGTAATAATTACCAAAGTAGTCAAAATTAAGTGGGGGTAGTAAAGGGTAAAACTGACATTAAAAAAAACATTTCTCTCCCTTGGTTGGTCTTCTTCCTCCGTTTTCGCTACAAACTAATCGGCCACTATTAAGAAATAATTCTCCTCGTGCTGATTGAGTTGCAGTGCTGAATATTCAAACCCGAAAGTGAATCGCCCAATTTTAAGAGTACAAACAAGAGGCCAACCATGGTGAAAACCATTATTAAAGCGTCAAACAAATCATCAATTCCCTCCTAAAGACCACACCAATGTTAAATAATATTGGAGAATTCTAAATAATTCTCCTTTATTCTAGATGTTCAAAGAAGATTCTAGATCATGCATGCATATTCAAGATTGATGGAGAGAACTCTAAAATACTTTTTGTCTAAGATTGGTGTAGAATTATCTAGAGTATGCACTTTGTCCATAGTGAAATTGTGGAAAAATTGTGATCACGTGATTGTCTTGATTACCAAGGTAAGATGTGGCTAATTTATGGCCATAAGATTAAACTTGGAGCTCAAGTTTGTAAGTGCTATAAATAAGTGATGTCCATTGTTGACAAACCATCCCAAGACATCCCACATCTAAGTGAGTGAGGGTATGAGATAAAAATAGAGAGAGTTTCTTCTTAGAAAAGAGTTTGTTGCTACTTTGTAAGAGAGAAAGTTTGTAAATCATATTTTTATAATGAAGTTCTTTTATCCTTGTCCCTTTCTCTTCTTCCTCTTCATTATTGTTATTGTGTTCTCAATCTATTTTACCTGCGAGTCTGCTCTATTCGATTAAATAATCACAACAGATAGAACAAAATCAAGAACAATTCAACCGCGATCTCAAACAAACAAGGTCGAAATTAGGTCAAACAATCTTGAATTTGAAAGCAAAAACAAGGGAAGAAAACTCACTAAATTACTATTACAGCAATCAAGGTCCAAACACTTGATGGCAACACCTTAGACGGAGTATATATCCCTCTATGAACAGTAGCACTAGCACCCTAACCAATTTCTTCATCGGTTAAATTCCAACCATGAAGCTTGGTCGAGGAGGAGATCACTCGGTTAGATTAATTCACACAGCACCAATCTTCCCTATTAACCAAATTCGAAAAACATTCCGCTCCTTAATAGGAAAAATCGATTTTGGAGAATATCAAATTTTACAGCGAAGAAAACGAGCTCATAACTTTAGCATAATATTCAAATTAGTTTAATTATATATAAAAGTAAATCTGAGTCTAAATTTCTATGCTTATCCTTTTCAAGAGACTGGGTTAACATTGAGTTAAATCGGAGGAAAAGGCGAGTTGAGTAGGATTCCTTCAGAAACCAAAACAATTTTGCTGACTCGGCTTAAGAGGTGAGATGGTTTGATTTGATGAAATATTTTGGTCACCATGACCACTACAGTCACTAAGATCCTCCTCTGACGCCATCACTTTCTCTCACTCTCTCTAGATCGATTTATTTATTTTACACACCCAAATTAAATCGATTTATTTATTTATTATTATATATATATATATATATATATATTATTATTTTTTTATTTTTTTTGAGAATGAATCGATAACAAATATCTACCTTTCAACGTAAAATCATGCCTACTTTATGCATATTATTATTTTTGTAATTTACTCATCATTTTTCTATCCTTACTTTCCCACCAACTATTCAGTTTGTAGTAAAATAACTGAACTTTTGTCCAACAATTTTGGGACCAATTAAATAACTAATCTAAATTGTCTTCTTAAATAAAGAATTATCAATCTTCCTCGATATATTTTTAAAATGTTTTCACATTTTATTGTTTTGATATCTTGAAATTATTTTCATTATTGAATCAATTTCGAATATTAAAAACCAATGTTTAAGTTTTTTTTTCTTAAATCTATGGAGTAAATTTGATTATAATATATGAAAATTTTGATTATAATATATGAACTATACTGAAAAACTAAAAAAATATTACATGAATTCAAATTAAACTTTTAGAGGTTCAAGTAACCGAATAAAAATAAGTAAAAATTCATGGACTAAACATGATATTTTAAGCTATTATTTGTAATGAATGATCAAGATTCATTTTAAAATAACAATATAACAGGAAGTTAAAATGATCATGCATGTTGAAGAATTAAAATGATCATGCATATAGAAGAATTCAATTGCTTGGGTCTCAAAAAAAAAAAAAAAAATCAATTAATTTTTTTGTTTTTATAGGAGTTTTTGCATGTATATTAAAAAAAAAAATCATAATTTTGTGTGTAACACATTTAAAAACTATTTGCATCTAAAACAAAAAAAAATTAGCAAGCCTATTAAAATGACAAAAAAGCTTCTCGCCCAAAAATTGATTAAACTTAATCAGTATAGTGATTGAAGTCGATCAGTCTAGTAATTGAAGTCTGCTGATTGAAGTCAATCAGCCTGGTAATTCAAGTCAATCGGTACACTGATTGAAGTCGATCAGTATTGATGATTGAAGTCGATTAATACACTGACTGAAGTCGATCAGTACTTTCTATGATTATCTCAATTGATTCTTTTATCGATTTCTTTACTCTAAATTGATTTTCATAAGATTCTCAGATCTTTCAATCGTCCTATATGTGTTATTGCAAACGATTAATCAATAAGTATTTTGAAACCCTAATCGGTATGATGCATGTGTTAAGTGATTGGAGTTGATCAGTTGAGTGATTGAAGTCTATCAATTAAGTGATTGAAAAGTCAATCAGTACACTGATTGAAGTTTACTCGTTGAGTGATTGAAGTCTATTAGGGCTAAAATCGAAATTACAAAAAAAAAAAATTCTATAAATGAATTTTTGATAAATTTGTGCTATATTTATAATGTCTCATAATTGATGTACTGTTCCTATCAAATTTTCTCAGATATATATATATATATATATAAAACTTTTTATTTCATAAATAATTTTGTAATATAACTAAAAAAAACAACATTTTTTTTTGTCACTACTCACTAGAACACGAAAAGAAAACACGTTAACAGTAATAAAAATGTTCCCACGAAACACGGTGAAAAATGTT
This sequence comes from Cyclanthera cordifolia, assembly GCA_037832605.1. Classification (NCBI taxonomy): domain Eukaryota; kingdom Viridiplantae; phylum Streptophyta; class Magnoliopsida; order Cucurbitales; family Cucurbitaceae; genus Cyclanthera; species Cyclanthera cordifolia. Next base: position 14,935,970 of record JBBMEG010000018.1, on the reverse strand, counting down.
CGATTTCCGAGAGAGAAGCAGGCGAAGGAAAGAAAGAAAGGTCATTAATTTCACAAGATGGCGAAACTCACGCAATCAAAAGTGAAAAAGAAACTGTAGTTTATTTTTTTACTGTGGTAGTTGCGAAAGTAAATTGCATAACAGTACGGACACTGTTGGATGGTAAGTGGAGTTGAAAGATTTCGAAACTCTACTTTCTGTTTCTGTGCATGAAACTGGAACACCGTTCCGTCGAAGGGGCAACAAATTCGGGCAGGACTTTGCCCGTAAGCAAAAGATTTATTTTTTATTTATCTATAAAAAACCTCATTAAAATAAATATTTAAAAATTAAACTGTGATTGAGACTGAATGAATAGAGAGCATGACGATGTCACCTGAACATCACCACTCCTCCCAATATTCAAAATACACAGTATCTGACAATATATATCTGACACTTCGACCATTTGCCACGTGGATCTCTTTCAACTTCTCTATTCCCATCCTATATTTGACCATCTTTTCAAATATAAAATATAGCAAACAAACCTTTTCATTCTCTTAATTTTATTTTATTATTTGAACCCTCCAAAATTTAGTTATCATTAAAATTTTGAAAATTTTCATATATATCAATTGGATAGTATTAAAATTATTAACATTATTAAACCAATTTCTATTAATATTTGACTTCAAATTTATTATATGAACCAATTTTAAGTTACTTGAATGAATGATTTGGTAAAAAAAAAAAAGAAGTTATTTTACTATTTAATAAACTATAATAACTTTTGAAAGTTTGTGAACAGAAATCTAATAAAAGTGAAAGTTTCATAATTAAAATGATATTTTTACCATATTTATACGAGGAAACACTTTTATTTTCCTACAAAATTTCTTTCTTTTCGTTTATTTACTTTTAAATACTCACTTTAGTTCTTATGTTTAGGCATGTCTGGTTAAGATGAGATGAGATGAGAAGGAAAGTAAAGTGAGAATAAATTAGTGTTTGATGAGATTACTAAATAACATAATCTTGGAGGCCAAATGGTGAGATTTATCTCTTCCTTTCCCATCACTCCAAAGGTGCTCTTAAAGTTTTGAATTAGTTTAAACAATTCAAAATATCAGAAATACACGAATGAACAAATAATTTAATGAAATGTATTTCAAAGACATGAAAGTCACGATTAAAAAGAAAAGAAAAGTCTGTTCGATCTCTACTTTTTATTAGAGAGAAACGTCTTACATAGACTTTGAGAAAATCCTTAGAAGGGTTCGTTTGTGTATGTTTGATGATACCTTGGCGTGCATTACATGGATCGGATGAGATTTCCTCGTAAGTTTGTTTGTTGAAGGTGAGAGGGCTCCAAAAACGATGAAAGAAATGGAACTCGAGTGGATGATAAGGGTAAGACTTAGAGTTAGGTGAGAGCTGTTGTAGAAATGATTGTTGATTAAAGACGTCATGAAGGAAAAACATCAATTGAAGACGACACGTACTAAGTATACGTGAATCTCATATGTAGTACTACCTTCACCCAGTCGACTCAACCAAAAGATTATTTCCAGAACTGACACACACATACATAAATTAGTAAGTTTTGTTTATCATATTATAAGTGGTATAGTAATTTTGTTTGTTTACAGATTGTTTTTTTTTTTTCTTAATATTTGTTGTTCAACGCCACAAAACCATTCACTCAAGAATAAATTAATGGGGTTCGAGCAGAGTGAACAAAGTTGGTAGGTAGATACATATAATTTATTTTGTCCAAAGTTTTGTTAATTCATAAGAATGCATTTATATATAGAATGTATCGTACTTGATAGGGACTTGTGTAAATTCTTTAGTCCTCCAATGTATAGATTGTAAGAGTTGTTTATATATAGATTATAACGATCTTGTACGTATAAAAATATTTTTGGACCTTTACCTGATAAGCAAAAACTTTTGTTCATTTTAATGTATATTTCTTGCAATACAATGTCAATTTCTTAAATATTATATGTATTTGAATATGTATAGAGGTTAGAATTGTTATGTACAAGTATTAAGTTTTGGGAATCATATTATTGCATTGTGTCAAAATTTTCGTTGCACCAAGTCTTCTTAAAGTTCCCTTTGCACTCTGTTTTCTTTGCTAAAAGTGTTCTAACCTTCTTAATTACCCGAACCTTTTTTCTTTTTTTTTTTTTTTTTTTTTTTTTTTGCATCTAAGTGTTTTTTAAAGTTCTCTCTACACTTTGTTTTATTTGGTAGGTGTTCTTAAAGTTCTCTTTACACTTGTATTTGTTTGGATAAATTATAAATTTGGTCCATATATTTGAAAAAAATGTAGAGTTTAGTTCCTATGATTTAAAAATCTAGTATTTAGTCTTTATGTTTTATAGAAATATAGAATTTAGTCATGTTTGAAAAAATAGAGTAATTTAATCCTATGATTTGAAAAAGCCAAAAAAACAGTCCATATTATTCGTAAATCATAGGCGAATTTAAGTGCGTAAATTTAACTTTTGATGTATGAATTGTGTATGTTTTTATCCAATTTATTACTGAACATCTCAAACTCTTATAATTAAACAAAAAAAAAGTAACTAACTTTACATACTTTATTCACCTACAAATACGGACAAGATATATATATATATATATATTTTTTTTTATCAAAACGTTAAAGCTAAATTGTAATTTTTCAAACCATAGAGATTAAATTGTAGATTTCTCAAAATCATAGGTACTAGCTAAAGCCTAGATTTTTAAACTGTAAAAACTAAACTCTAACCTTTTTTTTTTTTTTTTTACCATAACAACTAAATATATAATTTACCATTTTTGCTTAATGTTCTTAAAATCTGGTTTGCTTGAATAAAATAATTAAGTGTCAATGTTTCTTGGTAGACTAATTTGTTTACTGTTAGAAACCAAGTGTATTTGCACTTAATGTTATGATAGAAAATAAGTGAGATTTTTTTTTTTTTTTTTTTTTTTTTTTTACAGGTAAACTGAATTTTTAGTGGCTCACACTACCAATTAATGATAGTCCCAAAATGCATTTCTTACAAAGATGATTGAAATTGAATTTTATTTAAGAGCGCTGTTAATGTTGAACTAAAGAAAGTCCGTTACTAAAGCTTAATAACGACATGCTTACTAAAGCTTAATAACGACATGCTTCATATACTCGTCATTGTTAACTTCAAATCACAAACTATAAATTCAGTTATTGATAATATTAAGGTGTCGGTCATCAAAGACTGGCATCAGATATGAATAACGTCGATTCGTGTTGACTGACATTAATGATATAAGATGACAAATTGTCGAATTTTGATATTGAACACGAATGATGACGGGCGAAGAACGATATCTTAAATGTATTATCAATCATTTATGAAGTTACTAGGATACAGATGAGCAGTTGCCCAACATCATTTTTCTAAAATGTCGGTCATTACACACAATCTTTTCTCCAGATTCTCTTGTCAATTATCATTTGAGAATTATCTTTTTTTTTTTTTCCTCTCTCAAGTTGCCTAAATGAATTGGATACTAATAAGTTCATCAATAATACAAACGGTACAAGTTCGATATATTACTAAGTTTTGTAGACCAAGAGGTATTTTATGGAAGTTGATTGAAGATCAATATTAGATAATAATGATTTCATATATTCTTCGAAAATTGAACTTATCCATAAAAAATGATTGAATAAAAGATGGCCGGTTGAGTTTTAAGCATAGTCGATCATTGTCGATTAGAAAAATACTAAAATCGAAAGTCGGTAAGTCAATTATTTAATTTTTCTAAAGAAAAAATGGGCCGACCAACCGATATATAAATATATGATTAATTAGCCAAATATATTTTTAAATAAGTATATGCCAAATTACTATTCTATTAAGCCATTTTGTTAACAAAAAAAAAAAAAAAAACCCTCTAACTCTAAATCTTTTTAACTAACCTGTAATCATATAATTGATTAGATTTGTTGTTTGATTATTGCAAAATTAACAAATCTAGAAGTGTTTTAAAAACTACCCTGTATAGTTAAATCTCAAAATTTTGTTAAAAAAATGTATGATAATGTTTTTAATAAATAAAATAAAATAATTAAATGAATGAATCGACTTAGACAACCGCACATACTCATTTAACCAAATCGTCACTCACTTTTTTCCGTTTTTCGATTACACTTTTATAAAATTGATATGTCGTTTTCATTTTTTACCGAAAATTGTTATGGACGGAGCAATGAACACTCCTAGAAGAAAATGCAAAGCATGTAAATTTAAAAGAAGCATGACATATAATAGAATAGAAAGGTAAAAGTAGACAGAGTTCTGGGTCAATTGAATCAAACAAAGACTGAGATAATAGAGTCAGATTTTGTAAAGAGTAAATCCAAATATTCTGAAAAAAAAGGTGAAAAGAAGGCTGGTATCGATCCAAAAGAAAAACAATATAGGAGAATGGAAATGCACACAAGTTAATATGAAGAGAAGGAAAATTACAAACGAAAGACACAAAGGTTTCTAATGAAGGGTTTTTCTTAGACTGTGATTCAAAAAAATAAAATAAAAATAATAATAATAATCCACCACCAAGGCTTGCAATGCTGATTTTAGGATATAAACATGAAATGCAAGCAAAGGCGGGGAAATATATAAATATATTCATGATTCCAAGTTAATTTGGTTAGGTTTTTGGTAAAATATTATAAACGAATTATCCAAGCAAAGAAGTGGTATGCTCCAACATGCGACTTTGATTTCAAAACATCCCAAATCAGAGAATTTTGTGTGGGTAGTATGAAGCTTTAAAGATAGTATTTACGTAATTGGGGCCGGGGAGAGAATTGTGTGATTGTAACAATTTTACACATAGTGGAAGTTCTTTCTGTTTAGAGTTTTTTCACAGTAAATTTTTTGTTGTTTTTCTTATAATTTCTCGGTTAATTTCTGTTTATTCCTGCCGGTAATTAGGGAAGGTTTTTTCAACAAATTTAGAATCAAAGGTTAAGTATATGTTTTTTCTTTCTTCAATTTATATGCAAATTACCTATCAATAATGATACAATTTACGATAATTATGCAAGAAATGATGTAGGTATCAATCGACTATAAATTTTAGATGAAAATAAATTTGGACACATTGCTTAGTTGTCACGAATTTGAGTTCCGTCCTCACTGTTGTAAAAAAAAAAAAAAAAAAAAAAAAAAACATCAGGTATCTTCAATACAAATCTGTCATTTTAAAATTAAAAAAAAAAAAAAAAAAACTAAAAAAAGTACGATTTAAAGATGTATTTGATTTGCCTATTCAAATTTGAAATTGAGAATTCAAACCGATGTTTTGGAATTGATTCGAAGCCCCCAATTTTCAAAAAGAAAAGAAAAATGAGAATGAGAATTTTAGGGACTTTGGTCGTAGAGTACAAATTTTAGTTTAATTACGTCTGTAAGATAATTCAAAATTTTTAATTCTTTATTATTTATAATCATTATTATTAAAATATTTACGCGTATAGTCATTAATATGCTTCAATACATTATTATAAGAAAGAACGAGAAAATATTCATTAATATATCATTATTTCATTTGCATTTTTTTTTAAAGCGAAAATATTTTGAGTTATTTTGTTAATTTCACTGATCATAAATATAAATGATATAACATTAATTAAAAAATAAAAAAAGTAAACAATTGTAATATCCTAATTAAAGAAAAGAAGGGTCAAGATAAAAAAAAGAAGGTCAAGATTAAAGTGACATAGTTGTGTGCGATGTGTGGTAGTAACTCATGATTAAATGGTGCATTTTTCGTTTTCTAAAGGAAACAATGTAGACTCTTCATTTATTTTCGATTTCTGCCGGTGATTCCATTTCTGAGTGAAATGTCGTGTACATTCTTATTCATTGTATGAATGTTCAGGAAACTATTGTGAATAAGGTGGTTATCGTCCCTTTGAGTGACGTATGAGTTTTTAGTGATATAAGAGACGTATGAGTTGTTAGTGATGAGTTAGTGTTGTTTTCACTCCTTTATGAGAGTTGTTAATATAGTGTCTCACTCATTTAAGAGTGTGGGGTGAGTTATAAGTGTCCAGTGTGAGATTGATCGTACAAGTAGATAAAAGATGTGTTATTAGACATAAATCTGATTTAACCTAGTTCTCAGGTTGTTGTCTTTTAGACATACTTTAGATATTCATCCTCATAGCTTTATTTTTTGTTTCACCTAGAGGACTTCATATAAACGAAGATGATTGTCAATCAGTAATTATACTCATAACCTTCTTCTCTTCTGACCAATGTGGTATACTTTGTATGCATCCCAACACATTTGATTTATTAATCTTCGAACCGGCTCTGGATTTGTGTTGATATTTAGATCGCCCTTTTAACTTTTTTATTTTTTGGATTGGCTCCCGACTTGTTGATTTTTTAATCAATCTTTGACTTGATGAACTATTTGAATGATTGACCTCTAACAAATATTTTTGATTGACCACTAACTTATTGATCTATCGATCAACCTCTCGCTTATTAATCTCTTTTGATGATGCAGGCCTTCGATACAATGACTTGCAAGTTTGCTATGAAGTGGGCTCTCTAATGCTCTCGGTTTTCTTGTTCTTCGACTCTTGAAATCTTTGTCATTGGTTTACTCCTCAATTGTTGAGGGAGAACTCTCTATACAATACATGAATTTAAATTTGATTAATTTTGAGATAAATAATGTTTAATTATCCCATAAACTAATTGAGTTTTATCATTAAAGCATTAATAACAATATACCCTTTTTTATTAACTAAATTTTCTTAGTCAATCGGTGTAATAAATAACTCTAGAGAATATAACTACGATCTAGTACTCCGAATAATCAAATTTAAGATATCCCAAAACAATAAACCAGATTCTCTTAAAATGTATAATGTATTGGCAAGTTTAATAACTTTTTATCCTCAAACATTTATCTATATTAACAAAAAATTAAGTTGATATTTGAAAAAAGAAAATCATTGTACTTGTATTTTAAGTGTATAAAGTATGTAGTTTTAGTGAAGATAAAATTTTATTTTAAGCAAAATTCATAAGTGATTGTTACACTTGCTTAGATAGATAAGTTATAATTAACATCACCAAAGTTTGTGGTTATAGTTCCAAATCTCTCATTTATATTAAAAATAATAATAATAATAATAATAAAAGTAAATATATATATAAAAGTTTTTTTTTTTTTTTTGAAACAAAGAACAAATTTCATTAAAAATCACGAGAGCTCGGGAGCTCAAACAGCACTAAACCAGATTCTATTAATTAATAGGTTATAAATGTGTGTGAGGGAATAAGAATGATAATGAATGTGAGAGAAGGAGAATTAGGAGAAAAATATAAATGAAAGTGATTATTTTTATTTGAGAACTACTATAAACATAAATGATTATTTATGTTGAAGTGAAATGAACAATTAATTGAAAAAAATAAAGCAATAAATAGGATGAGAGTGAAAAGTAGTTAGAAAGAGAATAAAATGTTACGACGAAAATAATAAAAATTAATTTAAAATGAGAATAAAAAATTTCTTCCCCCAAGTTCTTTCTATAATTTATTTTCTTTTATAGCATCATTATTTTATTCTAAACACAAACAATCATTATAACTATAATTATTTTTGTTCATTACGATTAATGATTTTCTTCGTAACTATTTTCATTTTTACCATAACCAATTCAATTATGTATAGTTTATGATAATTTTTGAAAAGTTTAGTGGGAAGTTTTTTAGGCTGTTTTATCCTAAGGTAGAATTGGCCTAACCTTAAACCAACAGTTGCAACTTTTCTATCCAAAACATGCAGATAAAAAGAGAAAGAAGGTGGAGAAATGTAAAATTACTTGCAGAAAAAAAAAAGGAAAAAAAAAAAAGAAAAAAGATGAAGAATGTCCCACAAAGCCAACACCTACCCTCCCCACAGACATCCAACCAAACAATTAAATTAAAAATTAAAACATATAAAACGACAAAAGAACCTCAAACCCCAGTCAGAAACCTCTGCCACGCAGGTTACTTCATTGATTACCGGCTTTAGCCGGTCCCCCTCCGGTAGTAGTTCTCCAAACCCTATTCTCCCCTATCCCAACCCTGAATTACTCAAAACCCAACTAATTAAATTAACACAAAAGAGAGAGAGAGAGAGAGAGAGAGAGAGAGAGAGAGAGAAAAACAAGAGAAAGAAGAAGAAGAAGAAGCTTAATTGAGAACAAAGATCTGTAATTTGTTCCTTAAAAAGATTTGTTGTTCTGTTTCTCTCTTTCCCTTTGATGGCTGAATCCATGGACCATGTCCCTCAACAGAGCCGCCGCGACAAGCTCCGAGAAAATCCCGACCGTTCATCCAATTTCCTCCCTTTTTACGATCCCTCCGATATTCTCTCCGCCGCCAACCCCGTGTTCTCCGCCCCACGTTTCCAATTCCACCACCCCTTCTTCGACCCGCAAATCCAACCCGCTCTCTTACCCGATTCAACCAACCCGCTTCTCTTAAACCAATGCTACGCCGCCGGCTTCAAGGCCGAGCCACTCTCTTTATCTCTCTCCTCTCAACCACTCCCCACCGGCTCCGGCGTGGCTAGTCTTAATAAAGCCAATTTTGTTGTTCCTCTCGGCCCTTTCACCGGCTACGCTTCCATTTTGAAAGGCTCGAGATTTTTGAAGCCGGCTCAGCAGCTGTTGGAGGAGCTTTGTGATGTTGTTGTCGGACTTGAAGGAATTGAATCTTCCTCTAATTATGACACTTTGAGTGACTCTGGATTTGTTGATCATTCTTTTACTAATAATAAATCTACTCTTGTTTCTATGCTTGATGAGGTATTTTATTTTTTTTTTCTCTATAATTTTACTCATTTATTTAATTTCTTCATAATTTTTTTTTGTGTGATTAATGTTCTTACCCTATTTTTGGAATTTTCTTGATTTTTTATCTACTTGGCCTTTGTGAAAAAGTTTAGGACTTTGAGGAAATTGATTCACAAGGGTTTGGATTTGGGTTTGATTTTTGTTTCACTCTTAAAGTATACATTTTTTCTTTCTTCTTTTAAAGAGATGGAGGCTTTTGGCTTTAATTAGTAATTATCATGTTTGGTTAGTGCATATGGGTATAATATGTTTCAATTTTAATTACTTTCTCTTTTTGGGGTTTTTTTTTTTTTTTTTTTTGGGTCAAGTAATTTATTTTATAATGAAATCTCACTTTGAGATGGGGTCTTCTTTTTATTATTATTATTATCATTATTAATTTATAATCCTTCTTTGAGCTCAATTTGCAGTCTTCTTTCACTCTTTGTAGCTGCATGTTTTTTGGGATTATAAGTTTATGGAAAATATTACTGATTCCTTTGATTATGTGATGTTGATGTCAATTGATCTTGTGTTACATAAACTAAATTAAAATGGATCCCAGTGTGTTTTATTCCTAATACTGTTATTATCCTCTGCTTTAGTTAAGTATGCATTAGATTCCCTTCTCTCTCTCTCTACTAGAAAGGATTGATATAGCAGCTTGATCTCACAAACCTTTTTTTTTTCTTTTTGAAAAGGTGAATATAGGAATAAATGCATAAATGACTATTGTCCTTTTAATGTGTCTGACTAAGTACCTAGAATGAGTTCTTCTATAATGCCCTTAATCAAAGTAATTGAAGGAATCAATTTCATTTTAAGATTAATTCTTCTTCTATTTTCTAACCATAAATATGGATTCCTGCCTGAATAAAGATGAATATTTGTTCTAAATTTTTTTTTTCCAGCAAAATTAGTTGGGCATCTGTAAATTTCTCATCAGCATAGGTTATATTAACCAATTAGTGATCTTGATTTAGAGTATCATGCACCTAGTTATAACTATATGCTACAATTTTCATTACATTTGTATTACATTCATCCTCAATACATGAATTTGATCCCTAATTCACCTTTGAAGATTATGCTATATTATTTCTTTCATTATGAATATTGTCTCTTTTTTTTATCATATGGTCAAAATTTAAGATGCAATAAACAACTTGATCATATTTTACCCGGACCCCTCTCCCCCACGTCTAAACAAAAGAATATATTTTGTAACATATAAATTACTATTGATTTTTTTTTTTAATTTTTTTTTATTGGTGGTACTCTTATTCTTTGTACTTTTGATTATATCCCCATACTTTTTACATTTACATATAGGAAGTAACTTTAATGTGATAGTGATGTTTTATTACAACTTGAATGAGTCAAATTATAGCATTTTTGAAACCTATAGTTCATTAATTTTTCACCATATTTTGATTTATTCAAAAGGGTATCTTTTTTTTTCATGGGATCTAGGTTTACAGGAAGTATAAGCAATATTATCAACAGATCCAAGAAGTTATGACATCGTTCGAGTACACCTCCGGGCTCGGGAATGCGACGCCCTACGCTAACCAGGCTATAAAAGCCATGTACAACCATTTCAAGTGCCTAAAAAATGCAATTCTAGACCAACTTCAATTCAATAAAAAGACTCATGGCGACTTGTGTCAAAAATCTGTTCAGAACCCGGTATTTATCGACCATCAGCCTGTTTGGCGACCTCAGCGTGGGCTTCCCGAACGAGCTGTGTCAGTTCTCCGTGCATGGTTGTTCGAACATTTCTTGCATCCGTAAGAACTGTCTTAGCATATTATTTTGATCCCATTATATGAGAGTAATGGGTTTAATCTTTTGATTATTAAGGATTTTGTTTTGTGTTGTGTGTTTTTTTGTTTGGACAGTTACCCTTCTGATACAGATAAGGTTATGTTGGCAAAACAGACTGGTCTGTCTCGTAGTCAGGTTAGCTTTGTTTGTTTCGTCAATTCAAAATCTCTGTCATTTTTATGTTCACATTATTTACTGATTTTTGGGAAATTGTATTGAATAGATGCAAAATAATTTATAAATATAGTCAAATTCTGAAATATTTGTATTTATAGTCATTAATACGATTTAATACCGTATATTATAAATATTGTATTATAAAAAAAAAAAAAGTGTGATAATATTCTACATTTGTTAATTTTGTTGAAATTGATCAAATTTGTAGTTTTTTATAGATTGGATTAACTTCGTTAATTTTTTATTGATTTTTTTTCTCTAAAAAGACAATAATTGTACCTTTTTGAATCAGGTATCTAACTGGTTCATCAATGCAAGAGTGAGGATTTGGAAGCCAATGGTTGAAGAAATATACATGCTTGAAACAAAGCAAACACAGAAGAATTCACATAGAGAAGATCGAAATGCGGTCAGGACGAATGATCATCATCCATCGAACTCACTCGCAATGGATAATCCCTCTACATCTACTCAACGAATTCAAGACGCTCCTCCCAAACGCACTCGGAATGAATATCACGACATGCCGATGGGAAATCAAGACGAGTCCTTGAATGTATCGTACAACTTGTCGAGCCATCTCAATCTCGGTGCACACACAAACATGGCGGGCAGCAACAACAACAACGGCGGAGTCTCCTTAACTCTAGGTCTTCACCAGAACAACGGCATTGGGGGCTTTTCGGAACCGTTCCCTGTCGGATTTCCCATTGCCGCCACTCGACGTTTCGACCTAGGAATGCAAGGGAATAGCGATGGGTTCGTAATGGGTGGACATTTTGGTAGAGATGTTCTTGGAGGTCAGCTGTTACATGACTTTGTAGGTTGAAATTTCATTGTAGGAAAAACAAGAGGTTTGATAATATCCTTATTTGCCTAGTGATGTATTATATACCATATAAAATGTGGGGTTTATATGATTTCTTCTAAAGAAAGCATAAGCAAAAAAGAAACCTGTAAATGGGTTACTTCCAAATTCCAACTAGAAAAAGAAAAAGAAAAAAAAAACAAGAGAAAAATTTAAAATGTTTTTGATTTCTGTAGGGAGCTAGCTTTATAAAATGCCATTATTTTCCACTTTTGCAATTGTAATATTTTTTGGGAGTTGCTGTAAAACCATTTGGAATGAGAAAAAGAAGGAATTTGGAAGGGGCTAAGCATTTTATGATACTTATTGTTGTATGCAATGCAATTTCAAACCCTAAATTGTCATAATTTACTTCCTAGTTAAGAAAGATTGGTGAGTTTATAAGTTATCTTCGCGGTTAAGATACACATAAAAAAGCATGTTTGGTGTAGAGGGATGGAAGAAAGATTTATTCCCATTGTTCGATTATGTTCTATAGCCAAACATATCTATCTATCTCCTGTAGCCAAACATGTGTTATCGGTTTGTAGACAACTCATACCCTAAATTTCACTTTAGTGTTCTATGTTTGTATGATTGGGAGTTGAAGGTATATATTATATAATTATGTTTCTTTATTTAATGATAATGATAGGCATTTGAAATGGTGGCGATAAAGCACCGATTGAAGAATCCCACTTTTGAGTCCATGTAACAAAAGTGATTGTTTATTTTTAGAGGATTTTTTATGTATAACCCCTAAAGAAAAAAAAATATATTAATAAGAAATTTTGAATAATATAAAAATGGGTGGATTCTTGTAGAATGACTAAAATTAATATTTTATATTTCCTAATGTGATCGATTATCTTCCCTATTGAAATCAATTATATATTTTTTTCAATCTCAATTTTCGTATTAATTTCAATCGCTAAAGTATAATTAGTTTAATCAATTGTATTTTGGTTTAAACTTAGAATTATTCACCAGAAATTTGGACTTTAAATTTTTGCATAATGACTTTCACCATTATACTTGAATGTAGAACGAAAAATCTTTGTAGAGATGACATATTCGTAAGGTTTAAACTTGCTACAAAAAGAATGTGTATATTTGCGCATCGAGCTTAAATATCACTAAATTAAGCAAATTACATTGCTAAGCATATTATATTTGAGTTAGATTTGAGTCAAATATGTAAATGGTGGGTTGTATTATCATAACTCAATCAATGTTTGTCCTATTGTTTATCATAATTATCGATTTATCTAAATTTACGTACATGTTTATCTAAATATGCATGTCTTTATTTATACGTGTGTTGGTGTCGAAAAATGGTCAACCGAAATCAACGATAAAAGTTTAATTATTGAGGACGAAAAGCCTGCAATAAAAAAAAAAATTTAGACACACCGGTGTGATATTTGTCACATGACCTCCGATGTCTAAGTCAAAGAGGTATTTTAGAGAGTAATTTAGATAGTACTTTGGAACTTAGAACGACTTACAAGGGTTGTTTGCGTAGTTCAACTTATTTAAGCTTCGATTCAAATGAAGAATGACCAGACATTTTATAGCAATCCGACTTGTAACCGATGAATACAAGCGTAACTCTTGAACATTACCCTTAGAGGTGTAACGACTTAGACTCGGAGGTTACTTTGAACTCGGTTAACCTTTCCAGGTCCTCACCTCCTCGCCTCCTTGAAGGTGTGACCTTTTTGGTGTAATTTCAAGACGTTACATCTAACACGTGCAACGTTCCTAAAGGTTAACATGGTCTACTCATCCACAGGAAAGTCTTAACCTCCATGGCCGACGTTCTTAGGATTGACCCATTCGATCGATCTCATTAGATGTCGACTTTGGTCTCGATCAACCTCAAGAACGTAACAAACATCAGAAGTAATGATTCTTGGGATTGATTAGTATTACGGTCACAAGCTTGTTTGGACGTAGTTTTTAAGAGTATTTATAATTAGTATTTGAAATGAAAATTTATTTTGAATATTTAGAAGTAATGATTAGAGTCAAAAGTTTATTTCGATATAATTTTTAAGAGTATTTAAAATTTGTATTTAGAATGAAAATTTATTTTGAGTATTTTGAATATATTTTTTTTAACAATATACAATAAATACTAGTTTGAAATACTTTTCTAAAATCTTGTAACAAACACATAAAAGTGAGTTTTGTTGCACGAGGTTAGAGAATTGATATTTAACAAAAATATTTATTTTTAATATTAATTTTTTCTTATATCAATCGTTGTAGATTGATACCCATTTATAAATTTAATATATTTTATTTTATATTATATAGTTTAATGAACAAAATGTCTAGTCATTACAAATTATCCTATTATATTTATTATTAATTTTAATTACTAACTTAATTTTTAAGCTATGACAGAATTCCAAATTTTAATAATGATTAAACTATAATGAAAATAATAAATTTAAATTATTTATTTTCACCAGTTTAATTTTTCTCACTCTAATATATTTTTGTCAATATGATGTTGATCTTTATAACAAATGCTAATTTGCAATCCAATGTTCAAGAGATAATAATTATTAAACTAATCATCAATTTAAGTTATATATTTACCCAATCAAAATTATTTATATATATATATATATATTAATTGTTCATCTCTGAACATTAATATTTTTAGTTATATATTTTTTAAGTAAACACAATTGGAATATGAATTCAAACTCGTTATGTATTATTACGAAAATTTATATACTAATGATGTTGAAAACTTTTTTTTTTAATTATATATTTTTTATTACAATATTTATATTAAGTTTTTGTTTTTAAACATTAAGATGGTGTTTGGGGTGGTGGGTTGGGATGAGAAGGGTTTTTATCCCGGCGTTTAGGGTGTAGGAATAATAACCAAGCCTCAACCCAATCCAACTCGACGCGTGGGCCATTTAAAAAAATATATATTTGTTTCCATTTATATTTTTCAAATTATATATATATATATTATTCTTAAATATTTAATTCTAATTATACAATATTCAAAAATAAGTTAGTGAATAAAATATTGTTAACTAACTCGTCTATATAACTTATTTATTTATAGACTGTCTATATATTATTTATGTGTATTTACTTCACTTTCAATATTTACCATGTGTTTTTTTTTAATATATGTTGTTACTTAAATAATATTTGTAATTATTTATATATACGTATTATTATAAATATGTATTTGATCTTTTTGATTATTGTTTGTTTAATTAATTATTTTTACTTCATTTGATAATTAAAAAAAAAATCTTCTATTTTCATATTTATTTCAAACTATAGTTAATGAATTTGAAAAAAATAATAATCATTTTTTATATCACGGCTTTTAACAATATTTTTAATTGTTTTGATCATCTAACTGTAACAAATTTTAAATTTTATAAATAGTAAGAAAATATAAAGAAACTTTAAATATGTTATTTTGTAAATAAAAAAAAATGTATTTAATAAAATAAGAAATGAAAACTTTTGAAAGTGTTATTATTTTTTTAAAACATGAAAATAATATTCAATTATAAATAATATATTAATTATCTTAATTTTTTTTTATAAAAAAACAATTTCATTAGATCACATTCATCTCATCAATTTTTATCTCATCCCAACCCACCACCCCAGACACCAACTTACTAACACTTTTCAAACACCAACTTACTAACATTTCTCAACATATTCTAACCCAACTCATCTCAACCCACCCTTGCCAAACGCGTCATAAATTTTCTAAATCAATTGATTATATTAATAATTTAACTAGAAAATTAAAAAAGTTAAATTTGAAGAAAAAAATAGCAATACAAATAAAATAAAAAATAAGTTGAAAATTAGATGAGATTTGATGGGACAAAATAAGAGTTTTGATGAAACCAGTTGAAAGTGATAAAGAAGAATTAGAGAGAGATTTTGATATATTATAAACCATTTTTTTTTTCAACAAGTTTAAATGTTTAGATTAATCACTGTCAAAATAAAATTGATCACGATACTAATGACTTAACAATTTTACCCAATGTTTCTTCAAAAAAAAAAAAAAAAACCCAATGCATCATATCATTCATGGACGAGAAATGCGAGAAAATAATTAATTTCAATACATAAATAATTATCTAAACTTTGACTTAAAAAAAAACTCACTGTTTCAATAAGTCTTTAAACGCTAATGCATTATTAATGCCAGTTCAAAAATGCTCGCCTTGATGAGATGTATGAATCTTGATTAACGCAATAGTGATTAACTCTTGAGATGGAGAATAAGACTAATGACTTCTTGATTATAGAATGGATGTTGATATCTTGCTCTTGTTAGCTAATGTGAGTTTTTAAGTTATTATTTTTTTCTAGCTATTCTATAACAAATATAGCTAAACAAAACTAAGAATCGTCTTAGTTTTTAAGAAAAGATATACAAATTATTTAGGTATATTAGTTACTTTTTGTTTGAATGAGTGTGGAAGTTATCGTCAGAAACCGTATAAAATGAGCGGGCCCATTAATTGGACTCGTAGACTCCTAAAAGTGGGCTGTTTTCTTCTCTTTAAAAGAACACTGTGGGCCTTAGCTTTCAACTAAAAGATATTTACGGATTGAAATGAAGATATGGGGAATCTCCGTCTTTACGTGAAATATTAACAACCACAAATCATCTTTAATCACCATTCAACCCAATCAATGTACTAACTTTTTCTACTAATAGAGAAGAAAACACTGATACAAGAGAGAACGTCACAAAACTAAGCATCAACTTCAAAACTAATTAGAGTGAGATCCTCAACATGCCCTCTCAAGACGGTACTTTTTTGGGTTCACCAATTTTGAATTGTATCTCAATTTCAGAATACCTTTTTAGAGTCTATAGATTTAATATCTTATTAGAAAATGTAGACATCCATCTCAAAATCAATTAACTAAGAGAGTAGTCTATCTTATCTTATAAATAATACTCGAAAGACTTTCCACTTTTCTAATATAGGATAATGAGATCCTCAATATCATCTAATGTATTACAAGTTCAAGATGCCAATAAGAAACCTTGGACTATCCCAAATATTAAAAAAAAAAAGTGATAAAACATTAACTAGAGGATGGAGGTTTGAAAACTCACCCCAAATTTTAAAACCGAAAGAAAGAGAAAGATTCAGCTAAAAAAAAAAAAATCCCCCGTTAATTGAAGGGTAGTTTATAAGTTAGATACAAACTAAAGCTTACCAGTCTCAATAGTTAAACTTAGAAATATAAAATGGACAGTACATAAAAAAGCGACATAAGTGGACATATTGGAGGTCCATACTCCAATAGTGTGTCACTAAATGA
Organism: Cyclanthera cordifolia; assembly: GCA_037832605.1. Classification (NCBI taxonomy): domain Eukaryota; kingdom Viridiplantae; phylum Streptophyta; class Magnoliopsida; order Cucurbitales; family Cucurbitaceae; genus Cyclanthera; species Cyclanthera cordifolia. The sequence continues at coordinate 14,918,883 of JBBMEG010000018.1, read as the reverse complement.
TTTAATTTAATAAAAATGTTTCAACCAGATTATACTCCTGAATATTTGGCTATCAAAAAGAGAAAAAGAAAAATTAGTGACTAGATCTTGAATTGAACTTACACCTCTTGCTATTCTAGAAGGAACTGAACTTCACAGTGGTATGATGACATATTATACAAATCACAATCATAATAAATATTGAATTTGTGTGGGAAGATGAATAAGATAACATTATCTTAATGGGTAAAAAAATAGTGAAGAACAATGTAGAACAATCTTTTGTTGATAAATAGGGTAAGATTTCTGATCCTACAAGAAACCTTTTTTTGGAAAAATAAAAAAAGTGGTCAAAGAAAGAACAATCACCATCCAAAAAAAAGCTTCTTCCTTCTCACATAGTCACAATTGGCAAGGGAAGAACAGAACCCTACTCAATTTTATTAGAGCACCTTATCATGTCTTTCTCCTTTAAGCACCTTTTTGTGTGTGTGTGTGTGTGTGTATATATATATATATATATATATATATATATATAAAGTTTTAATTTTATATCGCTTGGAATATATTTTCCAAGGCTATGAAAACTCAATTATAAATACTGATGAATGAACTTCATCTCTTTCTAAAACCAAGGCTTCTTCCTCAGTCAAAAAAAAAAAACCTCTTCTCTGTTATTTTTTATTTTCTAGAGCTTCGATTTTATAAATTTTGTTGGGTAAGGATAGGGTAATCTGCATCCTGAGGTTTAGATCAGAATAATAAAAATAAACTTGTCCTCTTTTCTAGCCCTCCGGTTGCAGATTACCTCTTCCTTGCTGGCAATGCTCTTTATTTGGCAATCGGATTAAACTCTCCTGCAAGATTTCTGTTCTCTTTTCATTCTGACTTTTTTTTTAATGTTTGTGTTCTCTCAAGGCTTCACGTTATGATCCTAGTGATGGTGATGCATTTTCTTTCACATGCTACAAGATTAAAACATCACACACATGTAAGCTTTCTTTGATGCAAATGTTGTTATAGCTAGAATTTTACACGAGTCATAGCACAAATGTTTGTATGTAATGACAAAAATACTTGTTTAGAAAAAAGAAAAAAAAAAACAACAAAAAAACGGTAGAAAATGTGAGATAAAACACAAAGATTTACCTGATTCACTGATCTTGTATTTGCTACATCCACAGGTTAGAGAGGAAAACCATTTTATTAAGTAGAAAAGAACACAACAATGTCGTTGAAATGAGGTTAGAGTTTTTTACTGTTCGTTTTCATAAAATTCTGTTACAACAAACGACCCAAATACAAAAACATAAATCCAATTATATATTATGTCTAGGTTTCACCCCTCAGCTTCCACCGAGGCATCGCCTCTGGACCCCGAGATCCCTACTCGCTAATTGGACAGATTCACCCCCGACTAAGTAATCGTGGGGCATCAAAGTTCAAAGCATATCTTAATAGTAGTGCTTATAGCCAATAGGTTATAAACAGATATTTGTTTTTTGTTTTTTGTTAGTAAATGTAAGAACTAGTTTATTCACACATCGACTATTCTCATGAAAGTCCTAATGCTACGACTTATGGTTGTGGAGGAATTACTAGTTCCCAGATAGATGAATAATTGATATAATGAATTAGACATTGTTTTTGGTTCTGTTTCTTCTATAATCTAATAAGCTTGTTTTGTTTAGCTTCTTTCTAGAGAAAAAACAGGCTAACCTTTTCACTTGAGCTACGATGCAATTCAATATCAATACATGTATCCCTTTTATTATATACTTATTCATACTTGAAACGCAATAAACAACATAATGGAAGTGCTAAATATGGCAATTCACTAAGGCTGTAGTATGTAACACCATTATACGAGCCTCAACAAAGGGGGTGGTATCACCTGAAGATGTGAATAAGGATTATTAACTTTTCTGGCGAATTCCTACTGTCTCTTCAATGCTTTTGAAGCAGTCTATTCCGTCCTTAAAGATGAGGAACTCCATCGCATCCACATGGAAGAAAATGAAACTCCCACATAAATGTGTAATGCAACCTCCAAAGTCTTTCCCCGCCACACAGTGCCATGACGGGCCATAAGCTTCGTCGAACCTCTGATTATCAAAAACTTATGTCATATCAGTATGCAGTTAATTACAGACACTATTTTAGTAATCAAATAAACAAGTCAAGGATTGACCCCCTGGATACTATACAATTTGATACTAGCCCTTTGAGGAAGAAGAATGTGAATGAGTATGGGAGACGGGAATACAAGGAGAATGATTATCAAGAACAGTTATTTGTATTTGCGATGAAAGAAATGATAGAGGGAACTGTTACTTATATTGAGGTGCAAATATTAATTATGAGAAGTACCATTATTTGTGTTTGAGCTGCATAATCATTTTATGGAGAACAATAAAATGAATGAATAGCGAGTAATGATGAACATGGGGAAGAATGAGATTATGAGAGAAATGAATAGCAAGTAAGAAGAAATGAATATTGCTTATGGCCATAGGAGAATGGTTGTTTCATTCCAAAGAGAGAAATGATGAACATGGGTACTTCCGAGACACTTCATTCAAAATTATGTCCCTTTACTCTTCAGACAAGTTGATTCAACATCATCCACATGAAGTATATTCCAGATTTAGTCTCATCAGATCATATCAGATGCTGGATGACGTGTACATAGATCATCAACGTTTGTGTGTGTATAAACTTAAAACATCTGAAAATGACACTCACTCGAACATTTTAAAAGGAAAAGGTAAGATTGTTTATTGATGTGGTTCCTGTGAATGATGAAGCATATCATCTTTATATCATAAAAGGTTCTCTACAACTTTTACAGGTTAGATATGAATCTTTTCAATCTATTATTTGCGACGAAAGGACCTTTCTTCCTTTTTTGAATGAAAAGGGTACAACGGGATATTTTTAATTTTTAACTTAACAAAATAGAAATCTAAACAACTACATGAATAGGATTCTGAATGTTTAAGAAAATAAACCTGTTTGATGAAACGTGCAATGGATTGACAGTCGGAAACTTCGTGTTGATCAAGTGCTTTATAAGCCAACTCAAGGACATGGCCCTGAATCCTCTCTGGCATGTCTGTTTCGCAGACCACAGCTTTGCCCTCCAACATCTTCAAAAGCGATGTCAAGTTGGTTTTCCTCTGTACCAATCAGCCTGCAAAAGCCTGCTAGCACAAACCTCTGCAAATTTATAAGTCAATGTCAGAGAAGTGAAGGTATTTTTTATTAAAAAAAAGAGAAGGGGTACTTGGGTAATCTGGTGGCTATGTTTCAAAGCCAAATAATGATATTTCCGTGGTTTCTCTCAGCTCTATTCAGAAAACCCCCATTTCCTTAACATTTAAAACAACACAATTAGCAAATTTTGTTTGCATTAGCATGAGTTAAATCAATACAGTTGTAACACAAAAATATCTACTGAGAAACACCTTTTTTCTGATACACCAAAAATAATCAAAGAATATCCCAATGTTTGAGATTTAATTCTGGGACGTTTTGATTGGTGGCCTCAGAAGTCACAGAAAGGGATGTTTGTTTTGCTTGGTTTTGCGTTTGTGTTGGGACTTGAACGTCACAACTCACAGCTATAACCGAAGACAAGGAAATGCCAAACATCTAAAATAATAAAGTTGAAAGAATATACTTAAAACAATTAGAATCTTAGAACTTGTGGATGGAATGGAAATATCTCGAGCCATTCTTGCAGCATAAGTTTTTCAAGGAAATGGTTAAACCATCAAAACCAGTCAGCATGTAATAGCAAAGAATGCAATGAATCAAATAAGTTGGATATTCAAGAATTTTGTCAACCTTTTATTGCTGCAGTAAATTAACTTTACAGCAGTTCTGAGAAGACATTTCAGTAAAATTTGAAACATAAGTTACACTGTGCATTGGGGGTGGGGGGCTGGCGATTGAAGAGGATGGCCTTAATGAATTGAGATGATAGGCATTAGAGTTCGGCACCTTTTCTTTTCCTATGAATACTCGACTCCGGGAATCTCCAGAGACTGAAGGACATATCATGGCTGTCAAGATTATCTTACTGAACTCCACTCCATCTAGCCCAGTCAATAAATTGCATTCCACCAAACACGGTATTGCTACACCGTATGCCAACCGTGAAAGCCATAGCAACTGTTGGAATATTCTTTCCTAATGGTGATGATTCAACTGCACGTTCCAGTCCATTGAGGATCTGATAGCGAGTGTTTGAGGATACAGCAAGGAAAACACCTGCACGTTTCGTGCAAGCAAAACATATTTTAGTGAGAAGAAAAAGAGAGCAAATTTGCACAAGAAAAATACCAGGAACCAAAACCCCAAATGAAAAGGAATCTCAAAACTCTAATGGCAATGACCTCATCATTCAGGACTCCACAAAAAACAATTAGGACAGCAAAAGATCTTGCTACCGGTTTATTTTGCTTCTTCGAAGTATCACATTTCTAAAATAGGGCAGCCATACTTAAGCTTTCACAAGCTCATGAATGCAACAATATATCAAATTCATATCAGAACAAATTATACAGAGTAAATTCTGATAAGAGTGACTGGAGCGTTGTAAACATATTGACCCAGGCATAGTGGACTGGGTTATATTAGAATATCAGATAAGTTCCAGTGTCTGAAAAGATGCAGCAAGCATGAGCTTCACAGATGTGGAGTGCAAGAGAAACTAAAAATTAAATATACAAAACAATTCTTACAAGTTGTACACATACAAAGGCAATTATTTAGTGAGGGTAAAGCAATGGTTAAAAGTAGCAACGTTCATATGACCCCAGGAAAATAAATTAAACATAATTTAAAGAATATAAACAAGTGAGGAATACCCCAAAGAGCAGCAGTTTTGATGAGGGGTGGCACCGGTACTTCCTCTTCAGATTTCTTTATGTTCCTAATGCATGGAAAATGAAAAAGGGCAAGGATAACATTAAAAACTTGAGCACTCAATGATGCAAAAGAAATGTACTACCTGAGTTTTCATCCATACAAACTTGGGGAATAACTATGAATTAAGTGAATAGCTAGAGTTTTGAATTATGATGCTTAAGAATATCGTCACAAAAGGTCTCATGAATCTAGATAGAAAGTGATACATCAGTCCGTTGGGTTTAATGAGTAGCCGAAAGCACCTTTTGATTCACACATCAGTTTGTTGGGTCCTCCTGCTGGCATTATCACCTCCGACAATCACCCCTGCCACTGACTGCCGCCACCGCACCGCCAACTCTGGCCACAAGATTACTTTTTGTTGAGTGCGGTCCACGTGCAGCACCGAGAATTATCCACAAAGAAGGTGAGCTAAAAGAGAATCACACAAGCTAACACCTCACTTTCCTCCTCACTCATCAAAACCCCGTAGCTGATCTTGCAGGGATGAACGATGATGTTCAGAGAGGTAGTAACCGCAAGGAGAAAAGCGATTTACAAAGCTAATCAGCAAGAACGAAGAAGAGAAACAGCAAACAGCAAGATGAAGGAAGAAGATTCACATAGGAATTAAGTGGTTCGTCCTTAAAAGACTTACATCCACTGAAGCCAGATCCCGAAAACTTCTTATTAGCTTTCAAGAACCGATACAAGTACACTCTTCTTCTCTCTTTTCTTTTTTAGTCTAGACTAATAGAAGAGTATAAAAAGAAAAACGAGTATAGAGCTGCTCAACCACAATTGGTTGAGTTGGTTACAAGAAATTACTAATTAACACTTAAATAAAACATTCACTTTTGTTGCTGGAAATTTTTTTTCTTGTGTTCTTTTTTGGATTTAGTTTGTAAACACCTTCAGGAAAAGGTAATTTTTTGGGGCTAGGTAGTGATACGGTCAATTAGTTATGGTAGTTAGTTGGTTAACTCTTAGGATATAAAAGTGTAATATTACTCTAAAATTATTTTTTGAAAACTGAAACTTCGCTTCACTATACTTGGGGTAAGCAGGTTTGTCTCTAAGCCAGGCACTGGGAGACACCGAAGGAATGAAGACCCGGGAGGTGTCTATAAATTAATGTCACGAGTGGGTCTCAAACCTGAGACCTTGAGGGGAGCATATTTTCAAAGCCCAAAACTTCGACCACCGCACCACGCTTGGAGAACTTAGTACTTTGATATTCTATTGAGGGAGACCTTGTAGACGCTATCAGAAAATCTCTCCAGCAGTTTCACAACCAATTATTATGTCAAGCCTTGATTTGGAACACTTCAGTATGGCATAAAGCATAAGGTTACATAAATTTGTGATATGAAATGCCTTAAAATTATCACTAACAAATACTCAAAAAGAATCTAGAGAAAATTACCTTTTTAAGGTCATTATTGAGTTTGCAATGCCTTGGCCGACTATGCCACATCCACATCCTGCTGCGCCATACACAAGTCCCTAAAAAGAAAAGTATTGAAATAAATTGCTAAGAGATAAAAAAAATTTAGGCTAATAGTAATTAGTCTAATAGATCTGTAACCCTCACCTTGTAGAAAAAGGTGGCAATTCGTTGTTGTACAGAAAATCTACATCCTGGTCGCTCAGCTTCAAAAACACTACACGTGAAGATATCTTATAAGCATATTGATATAAAAAGGGATGATAACAACTTACAAGTCGCACAACTCAACATAAGTGATTTAAAACAACGTTGATTCAAACACTTTATATTGTACAAAAAAGTATCCAGAGTTCAACTAGGCACAAGCTGAGAACCTGCTAGGTAGTGCTTCACAAGCATGTTGAATGCGTCCAAGGAAACCTTTCGGTACGGATGGTTTCCCGAAACGAACATAGGGTGCCAACAAGGCAACCAAAGCATAGTTAACTCCCACGCCAACCAAAAGATCAGCAAGATAAAGTTCAAATTCTGTCCAGAAATCTTTGCCTCTCTTTTGAATTTCCGCAATTGTAGTACATAAAGAATCAACCACTAACTGCCCATATTAAAACAGTAATTTAAGAAATTCCATCTGAAATCCTGTTAAGTCAGAGCTAATATTATTCAAAAAAGACTGACAATAATTGTAAAACATGATATTGTATCATGTACACGCCCACAAATCAATGATGCTGCCTAGTCTATCCTCAGCAACATTTATGTTCGTTCCCAGCAAATTTCTCATTTTCATTCTACTCCAGATATCAGTTCATTAGAATTTGCGAAGTAGGACCCTAAAGACTTGCCATTTGTTGATCAATTAGACTAAAACAGGTTAATACATGAACATATCAACTGTCTCAATATATGTTTTTTTATTTTTCCTGATAACATCACAATCACATCCATGCGAATATAGAAATAAACAAGAAAGAAGGTAAATTAGTAAGAGGATGAGAGCTGATAGACCTCCACGCCAACTTTGAAGAAAAATGATGGATCAGCCAGCACCTGGTTCCGAACCATAGCACAGGATTTCACCAAAAAGCCAAGTGGCCAGCATAAACCCTTGAATAATCAAACAAGGAAATTGGTAAGCAGACATGGCTAAAGATGCGATAGAGCTATATGGTCCAGCTATGGGTGAAAGGGAAAACCAAAAACCGACGAAATCAAACCGAACCAAAACAATCCAATAGATCGGTTTGATTTTTTAGAACAATATTGGATCATTCGGTTTGATATTTTAGAAAATCGAAATATATTAGTTCAGTTTTGAATGTTGATGGAGAACCCACAAAAAGCTGAACCGAACCGAATACATACTAAGAAAAAGAAAAAAAAAAGTATTTAGATTTGATGGAAAAATGTGAAATATGAAATAAAAACATTACAAATATTGTGATACTTATAGAAATATTGTCATTCTTAGTAAAATAAAAATCTTTAAAATTAAATAAATGAGACAAAAAATATTGAAAAACAAAACAAATTCTTAGTGAAATAAAAATCGAAAACCAAACCAAACAAATGGTTTTGTTTATAATTGAACATCAGTTTTGACCCAACTATAGAAAAACTGAGAATATTGATTCAATTGTGGCAAAAACCTAACTGAAATTACCTCTGGGCATCTGCATTAAGCATGCAGAACAAAAAGAAAAAAAAAGAAAAAAAAAAAGTTACCTGCATTTCCATATACCTAAGCAGCAGCAATCTGCGAATTCCCTCACTCTTTGCTGCCTCTAACATATCTGAAGGAAGAGTCACCCCTCGTGATTTCACCTCTTTCATCACCTCCTCGAATTTCATAATTGGGCCAAATTCCTCTTCTTCTCTGTCCCCCTCGCTGTCATCCCCACCGCCACCGTCACCCCCACCCCCACCGCCGCCCTCACCTCCTCTGCCCTTATTATAAATTCCATTACCGCCGCTGCCATCAATTAAAATTCCTTCATTGTTATCATTGTGCACTACTGATAACTCCGAAGTTCTAAAATCCTTTTCTCTAATGGCAGATTCCTCTTCCTTCAAAACGGTAATATCAGCTGCAAGAGCTTCAGAATCAAAATGCGACTGCGAACAATTCAACAACACCGGAAACTTATTTTTCCTTTTCACAGCGATGCATCTTCCTAAACTTCTTCTACCCGATACTGGATACAAAACCTCCTTCACCAAACTTTTAAAGCTTCTGCGGCCAAAAAACATCCTCTGACTCCACATATTCCCCAAAATCACTTCATACCCTAATTCCACAGAATATGAAGTTCCTAATACCGCCATAATAGAGGCTCAAATCTGAATTTACAACTTCACCAGAAAAAAGAAAACAAAAACCAACAGAAAACAAAAATTTCAGACTAAGAACATAATCGCGACTAAATTACTTCTAATCTTCCCACAACAACATAAAAAGATTCTTAACCATCACGGCGTGACACGTAGGAATAGGCATTCAAATTACGAATCTTCTTCGATTAACACTCGAGCGGAGGAAAAAAAAAATGATGCGTAGAGAAAAATGAGTGGAAGTAAAGGAAATTAAGCTATAAATATGTAGGCAGTCAGAATACCTCCGTTTCGGCGAAGATGCCAAAGAAATGGAAGAGATAACGAATTCGATTGAGGGAGTCGCCGTTATCAAGATGAACGACTAGATGAAATTATAGGCAGTGGCGGCGACGGGGATGGAGGAGCAAATGCGCAAAGGTTGTGAAGAACTTGTATGAATTTCATATATGATGAGATTCTGGTTTTTGCTCTGCCAGTCTTTTTAACTCAGGAAAGTGGTGGCGCTATAACTTCGCTGAGTGGCACTGGCCGAATGTTGCGGTCCCGCGCGTGTCAAGAGAGCCGTCTATTTCAGGGAGATTTTTTTATTAATAAAAAAAAAAAAAAGAAATTCTATATTTCTCAAAAAAAAAAAAAAAAAAAAAAAAAAAACTGATTCTAAGGTTAAATGGATGGTCATTCAAATGGATAACTTTGGACGGTTGGATTGGAAAGAATAGGCGTAAAACTTTTTGTTTGTTTTTTTGTTTTTTTTTTTTAAGTAAAGTTAGAGATGAAATTCACAAACCCTATCAGGTGTTTGTTTGAAATTTTATGAAATATTTATTTTGAGTGTTTATGTAAGAGGAGTTATTAAAAGTGCTTAGAGATTTTTGTTTTCATAAGAGCTCGTTTGTTTGATAGTCTTAGTGAAGTGTGTATAATTAAATATTTGTTGTTTCATGGTTTTGGAAAAGAGGTTTGTATATGGTTGTTTATTTGTGTGGTAGTTTTGTTGTGAGTTTCGTAGTAATTACTTGTTTGTATGGTGATTTTGGTAGAGTGGTTGTAATAAAAAAAGGGAATTTAACCTAGATAGTCAAGTAGGAAATAATTATTATATTTTTATCTCAAATTGATCTTAATTGCAAAGATATTCAAATAATTTTTTATACATAAATGATTTTAATGTCAATCTCTTTTTTGCCCTTGTTGCACTTATATGGTAATTTTCCTTATTT
>JBBMEG010000018.1:14875121-14906594 GCA_037832605.1 Cyclanthera cordifolia | reverse complement strand
CTATATATATTGGACTTAAAATTAACTTAACTACCACTTTAGTTAACACTAAATTAAATTATATAAATAACAATTTTATTATAGATTTAAATGAAATACTATTGAAATAATGTCAATAATACAAAATGTTTGTTTTTATCAAAGAAGATGGAAGAATATTTGGTTAAAGTAATTAGTTTGTTTTTATATTATTTTTCTTTCTTTTGTAAATATAAATATGTACTTTTTCATTAATGTGATTTATGTAGCTGAGTATTTTTCCCTTCTCTGACTTCAATAGTTTTAAAGTATAAAAAAAAATCAAATAAGAACCATACATAAATCTAATAATTAAAAAAAAAAAAAAACTTTTCTAATACTAAATTGATGTATTTTGTAAAATATTTTCAGAAACATTCTTTTATTGTATTTTTTTGAATTTGTGTTCCATCTCAACATTCAAATGAGAGAATTCAAACATGCCATATTTTTTTATAAAACAATATATGTCAACTTTTACCTTGTGCTATTTTTTTTTTTTTTTGTACTCGAGGAATGGCACAGTTGGTTGAACGCTTGAGCTTTGGAGGTATACTTCCTTCCGATCCTAAATTCTAGACCTAACTTCCCTGAGTGGGTGGCCTAAGGACAGACGTGAATAGCCCGGGTGTATTGTGTGAATATCTATCTCAAAAAATATATATTTTTTTAGTAGAGTAAAGAATTTTAGGGTTTGAAGTGCGTAGATATGTGCTCGATAATATGTAACCTTTTTGTATCGTGCTATTAGTTTAATGGAGTAGGAAATGAGACGAAGTACGTGTGGAGAAAAAAAATTCCGCACTTATAAGAAAGCTGATAAAAAATGTATTTTTATCCTCATTTTTCAAATGTGTTTCTCTGTTTATTTTTTTTTAATTTACTTATTTGTTCTCTTTTTACTAATTTATTCTTTAGAAATTATTTTTATTCGTTGAAATAGTGACTAAAATGTGTATTTTTCTTAATAATCAATTATTTAGTTAAAATTTTATATATGTTTTTTCCATGAAAAGCTAACTTTTTTTTTTCCAAAATATTAGGAAAGAATTACTTATAAAAAGGGAATTTTTAAATGGGAAGTTTTTTTTTTCGGGAAACTCAATTTTCACATGAAAATCTAGTTCTAATTCCCGAAAAAACCCCCCGTAAATTTGACGGGGGAGAAAGATTAATTTTGGTGAGGTTTTCAAATTACGGTGGCAAGTGGATATGTCTAGAGTGTGTTTGTTTTTGTTAGAAAACAGTGAAGTCGAACCAGAAGGATTTAATAGTAGTTGGAATCATATTAACTTTTAATTTTAATATAGATAATAATAGTGGTTAGAATAGTTAATTTGTATGAGGATTGATGTTTTGTAATTGTTAAGTAATTACTTGTTTGAGATTCAATATTAATAATTGTCTAGTGATAATTTTGATGTCAAATTTGATAGAAGTTTGATTGAATATTCTACCAATAATTAAGAGTAATTATTTATTATCAAATATAAACAAAAATTTAAAAAGTATTTGTTTATTATCATATAATAATAATAACAACAAAAAAACAAAACATTTAGACTTTTTTATGGTAATATTTATGCAATGTGGGAAAAGGGCATAATTTAAAATTTCAATCATATAATAAAACCGGCTTCACATGATGATTTGAAAGTAATGGCAATTGGCAAAGCTCACTTTAATTAAAAGGATAGTTATTACAGATATTCTAACTTTTACATAAAGCTACAATGATGTAATTAAAAGAAAGAAAAAAATAAAGTCAAGGATTGAAAAATCTTTTAATTCGGGCCTTAAGATTTGGTTTAAAAAAATTCGGATGAAATTTAAAAAGTTTCAAAAATACATTTGACTATTAAAACTTTATTAATTATTTGTATCATTAATCTATTTAGAAAAATGTTAAAATTTTTGTTTCAAATATCTAACCTATTTAACGGTAAGTTTTTTTTACCGAAAGAGTTGGTGGCGCAATGGTTTTATTGTTTGGTGTTATTCTCGTTCAATGTCAGCGTCACAACTCGTCCAACCCTGTGTGTTTGAGTATTAAATTTGGTTGTATTAGTTTGGGTTGTCGAGTTATCTGAACACTCATAATAAAAAGTCATTAAATGTTAGCTTAAACTAACTAATACTTTTCGACTAATTGTACTATATTGTGCTTTAAATTTTCACGTTTAATGTTATATTAGCAATTGATAAAAAGAAATGAAAATTTTAAATAACGGTCTTGGTGTTTACTTGGCAACCATTTGAGGGCTGTGACCTTCTCGATGTAATTCTTGGACGCTGCACCTTGTGGGTGCAACAATATCGAATGTTACTTAGACTCAGTCAATCATTCGGAGGTCTTGACCTCCATGGGCGACTCTCGGGGGATTCAACCTCATTTCCGACCCTTTATGGGTCGGACTTCCTTTTAGCTGACCCCCAAGGGGTCCTAACCTATTTGGCTGACTCCCTAGGAGACTGACTTAGGTTGGATCGACCCCTAGGGATCCGGGCCACCTTAGTCTACCCTTAGGGGCCAGATTCGGATTCGATCGATCCCCCGAGGGTCCTAGCGTCCATATGGTCGTACCCCAAGGGGGACTTTGGCCTCCTCTATCGACCTTTGAGGGTCGGACTTCCTTTTGGCTGACATTTGAGGGTTCCTGGCCTATTTGACCAACCACTTGAAGGTTGGACTTCTCGATGTATTTATGACCGTTACAAATGGTCTTGGAAGTTACTTCAACTCGGTCGATCACTTGGGAGTCATAACCTCAACGACCACCCCTGTGGGAGCGTTTGCCTTCTAGATGTAACATCTTGTTCTAACTTCCATGGCCGACTCCCGGGGGGCTTCACCCTCTTTTTCCGACCTCTAGGAGTTGGCCAAAAGGAAGTTCGCTCTCAAGGGTCGGAAAAAGAGGTCAGAGTAAGAATTATATATGTTTATCATCATAGGAAAAAAAATAAAGCGAAAAAGAAGAATAATTATTTTGAAGTAAGAATTAAAAAAAAAAAATTTCTATAGGGTCAATGACATATCTATTCAAACAAAATGTTAACATTTTCATTCAATACATAATGGTATTTAAAAAAAAAACAAGAGTATTTTTGAAACTTTTTAAAGTTTAGGGGCAATTTTGAAACCAAACTTTGACGGTTTCATCCAAATTTAATTGCAGAGACATTTCTAAAACATTTTGTAAAGCTACGGACAATTTTTTTAAAAAAAATCATAAAGTATAGGAATATGTTTGATAATTTAGCCACAATCATTCATTTCAAAAATGTAAACTATTTCATCTAAAATAATAATGCAATCCATCAAAATCTTGAAAATTATATAAAATTTGAATTATGAAATTTTCAAGAGTAAATCTTAATTATCATGGAGAGCTATAGTTCAATCGTATTAATATACGTTAAATATTCATGAAATTTTGAGTTTGAATTTCTTACTCCTAATTATTTGTAGATTAAAAGAAAATAGCAATTCCTTATATGATTATTTTCTATAAAATCAAATCTGAAACGAATGAAGTATCAAACTAGCTTGTTAACAAATGGATTTGATTAAAACAAATATTGCAATGGTTTGATTGAAAGTGTTACGTGGAATTTGATGAGTGATTAAAATCGTATTTGTTTATTACTAAATCACTTATTTATTTTTTTCGGTTATATTTATTATTTTATTTTTTTTATATTATCATTCTCTTCGCTCTAAACACAAATAATCATTCTTATTTATTTTATCTACTCTAAATACAAATAATCATTATTCTTATAATTATTCAATTTTTTATTTTTTATCTAATTTCTTCCTGATCATTCTTTTGTTCACATGATTGTATTCTTTTATTGATTTTCAAAATAATGAAGAGAATTATTTTAAACTAATAATTCCAAATAACTAATTAAATGAAATTGATAAATGAAAAAAAAAAAAAGTCAAACAAAAACCGATTCTACAAATAGGTGAGTCCATCCGTTGGACCGCCGAAACGCTGTCGTCACATTTCACAATTTTCATGGCTCGTGAGCACGTGGGTCACCGTTGGATTTATTTTTCGACCATTATACTTGTAGGGTCGTGATTCGTTTGATTAACGGCTAGGAATTTTTAATATTATGAGCGCATCAAGATTGGTGTGGTACTGACCGTAGAGGATCGGGAGGAGATCTCGAGAAGAATGGTGGCTCGGCTCACTTTGGGGATTCTTACAAAAAAAACCGTTGCGGGCCCCACGGTTGGTTTAAAAACACACGGGACCTCTAATTATTTGAATCTTGACTCGAGTTTAATCGGACGGTCCAGGTTAATTGATTTTTGTGCACTTTTCTAATCGTGGAGTGCTTTTGAAGGCTTTTTTTTTTAATTTCTTTTTTTATTTTTTTTTTTAATTTAGGAAAGGGCGATATTTTTAACGTAAGGATTACTGTGTTTTATGTTTTAAGAAATAGGAATTATTCGATGTTTTTTCTTCTATTTATTCCAAAGATTTTATTTTTTTTATTTTTTATTTTTTATTTTCTAATTTTACTTAAAAATTAGGGTTTATAACTTTTAAAGAAGAGAAACTATTTCTCTAAAAAGAAGTTTTTAAATATTTTCGCTTTATTCCAAAGCCATTGTTTCCTCCATTATTGTACTGTGGATTGAAAGTCAATTTATAATTGATAAAAACTTTATTATATGGGTGTTTGTAGCAAAGGTTTTAAATGGGACAAATCAAAAAAATTCTATATTTTTGGCAATGGATAATCATTTCTTTTTTATAATTATATTTTTATTTGTATTCTCCAAATACAAATAATCCCAACCTCGGAATACATCACACACCTCTCGAGCCCAAGTTTTCAATCAACCGCCCCACATCCTTGGAGACATTTCCCCGTAATCTTTATCATTCTTATTCCCTAAAACACAATATTTAGTGCTCGTATATTTTTTTAATCAAAATATGTAAAAGAAAATAAATAAAAATAATCATTTGGTGCCTATTAAATAGTGTGAGCTCCACTTCAAAATTAGTGGATAGTGATCATGAGAATAGCTCTGATATCATGTAAATGTGTTGAAAAATATTCACTTTTTCAACGTGAAACAAGTGCTACAAGATGAATATCTCTTAACATGCTCCTCAAGATAGTGTCATATAGAGAAACTATTTTGAATTATATTTCAATTTGTGAACCAAGATACCCGCTTTTGCTTATCCATTTGGTTAAGATCCAAATTTTTTGAGACTATTAAATATCCGCTTAAATTGGTGAGATTCTCAAAAATTTTGGAGACTAATAATTCGCATGAAACAAAAAGCATATAGATAGAAACTCTCAACCAAAATTTATAGTTTGTCAAAGTTTTGTGAAGAAAGTCACCAACAACGAGTGATTACGAGAGAAATAACTTTACAACTAAATATAGGTTTGTACTAATTTTTAACAAAATAATAATGTTATTTATTAGGCTAAATTACCATTTTGGGTCCATAACTATCATGTTTGTTCTATTTGATCTTTAAGTTATCAAATGCCTAATTTTAATCGTTAAACTATCATTTTTGTTCTATTTTGATCTCGAAACTTTCAAAAGTCAATTTTAGTGCTTCAACTTTCTAAAATATTTTTAAATAGTCATTGTAACCATTTCGTCCATAATCATAAGGTTATACCACGAAGGATTATTAAACATGCATGAAAAATTCGTAAAATTGTTTACAAAGTTTCTCCTAAAATTTTATTCACGTATGCTCGAGTCTTTTGGTTGATAGTTGAACTGAATCAAGAACACTTTTACCTGACGTTTGATATGCACTTTACGTATTCTTGATACTTATGCTTCATGCTATGGATTGTTATCGTGTATGGCTCGTAGTAGCTACTATTCAGAACATCCATCATACATTATAACAATTTTTTGAGAGTATATGTTTAGTTGATGATGGTATTTCACTTCTTTTGCAGTGCAAGCTGAATTAATGGTAATATTTACTTTTTTAGGAGTGCGGAGTGAATTGATGACGATGTTTCACTACTTTATGAGTGCAGGTTGACTTTCTTGACAAAACTTCGACCGACGGTAAATATAATTATGTTTATTTTGTATTTTGAGGTTATACAATAATTCAATAGATATATATATAAGGGTATATATATACTTAACAACCAATAAGTTATAGATTTGTATCTTCATTCTTAATCAATTGTTGTTGAACTCTGGAAAAATGAATAAATAAATAAATATATCTACCACCTAAACTGCTTCTTGGAAACTAGCTGTCTAAGTTTTCATTTCTAAACCTATATTGTAGGACTACCAGAAAATAATTGAAAATTAGAAAGAAAAATAACAAAATAAGATACAATAATTTACACGAAGAAACTTCAAACTCGGAGAAAAAACCACAAACAGAAAGAACTTTCACTGTATAAAAACTTGTTACAATTACACAGATACCTCTCCGACTCCAATTACATAAACATTTTCTTCAAAACTTATCACTCTTTGCCCTACTCTCTACGAGAGAATACAAAAGAAATTTAATACACTAATTTTAAAGTACTTTTGATTGAGATGTCTTGAATCTAAGGCCTCATGCTCTTTTATAGTGGTTAGAGCAAATCGCTTTGTCTTGCATCTTTCTGTTGTGGGACAATTCACTTCTAATATTTTGCCAAAAATAAAACTCTATATTTCTTTATTGGGTTTTATACACAAATTTGAGAACTTCTTCCAACTTTTACTTTTGAATTTGATTTACTTTCAACTGTATAGTTTTTCATCTGAATGGACCAGTTTGAATAGGTTCTTTTCAATTAAGTTTCTAAAACAAGCTCAAACACTAATCTACATGATGTGGAATCCTTATAAAACTTTTCAATTAATTTTAGATAGTTTAAATATAGGAAAATTATTTTTGATGAACTCTTCTTATAAAATAATTATAAATGTAATTAAAATACTTACCTCCATAGTAAATAATAAGTTTAAAACTATATATTAGTATTAATCATTCTTTTGTGTCATTTCTTTCTCTCTATTGTCTCTTAGAATGATCAACAGTTTGTCATTGATGTACTTCAATGATGGAAGTTTTTTATGTCGTTCTCCTTTCATGACATTGATGATGTGCTTTTTTAATGTCGGACAACTGCTTATGACGACATGCTATCATGATGAAGTTTTCAGTGTCAGTCTCTTGTACTGTTCGACTGTCCGTCATTAAAGATTGTCTGTCATGAAAGATCTTTTATATAGCATTTTTTATTGTTTGGTAGATGTTCAACACGAAAGCTTTTTGACATCGAGTTGTGGATGGCATTAAATGTTGTATTTCTAGTATGGTTTACTGTTTTTTTTTAGTTTCTTGTGTATGAATCTGCACGTATACATCTTATTACCAGCTTTCAGAAATTGTTACTTTGAGGTGGAGTTCCATATTCAATGTTTCTTCTGGTCAGAAAAGGTGGATTTTCAGGTCATTTCCAAATTCATCCATTTCATCATCATTGAACTCAACACCAAAAACAAGACAAGAACTCCAAGGACACTAAAAAAAAAAAATAATTAAAAAAAAAAAAGAAAAAAAAAAAAATATATATATATATATAATTGGAAAATTGAAGTTTCGCTTCATTATATCCCAGGTAACTATGTCTGCCCCTCAATCAAGTACCAAAAGACATCGAAGAAATAAAGTCATAGAATGTGTCCATAAATTAATATTACAAATGGATTTTCGATTAAAGACCTTGAGAAAAGCCTACTTTCAAAACTCAAATTTTCGATTACTAGAAAAGAACTCTACAAATTAACAAAACAATGCAAAGCAAGCAGTTTTTTATGATCTCCTTTGACCTTGTACACTTAAAATTTGGAAAGTCATCTTTTTCCTAAAATCCTTTTCTTGATATAAATTCATTTACATAGTTTTTAATAATTTGTTTCACTTATTTTCATAGATATAGTCCATTAACATTGTGGTATAAATTGAAATGATTAACATTGTTCTAAATCTTAGAAGTATAACACGGGCTTTTGGCTAACCTGTCAGCCACACTATTACATGATCTATTACAATGAAAGAAATACACTTCCCCAAGCATTCAAGGAGAGAGGTTTAATATCAGCAGTAATATTGTTAAATTCAAAGATATCCCTCACATCACCCACTAAAGCCTGAACCACTCCCTTAGCACCGATTCCACCATTAGTGGAGGGATCACAGACTAACGTCCAACAGATTTTTCAGCCCTTCTATGATCGCCACACCCCTCGAACACTTAAACCGCGTTGTTCCTATACCCTGCATTGGTCCCAGCAAATATCGGCTCTCCCATGCAATCTCGCACAATCCAGTCAATCCTTCTACCACCCGATCTAGGACAAATAGAGGCATCAACATTAAGCTTCTAGAAACCAAGCGGAGGAGCTTCCCACAGCTCCTCTTTGAGCTCAACCACACTCTCAGGAGATCTTGACGAACCTGAAAAAGAAACAGAATAAACATTAATCAAATTTTCAACACTAGCCTGGAGTCTATGAAACTCCCCTTCTCCATTGTTGCAAAGAATTTCATTCATGTTGTTCCAGAGACTCCACATAATAATCAAAGCTTTGAAACTGTATTTTTTGTCAATTCTCATACAAAGCCCTTTCCAGAAATCAATTCATTTATCCACCTTCATAAAAAACTCCTTGAAATCTTCAAACCAAGGAAAGATTTCCCTCAGTAATCTGACAGAAGACTTACCTTCCTTAATAATATGCATGTTCGACTCTCTTCTCTTGAAACACAAAGGGCATCTTGTATCAACATCAATCCCTCGACTATAAATATTATATTTAGAAGGAATATCGTTTGCAATAATACTCCAAGCCCCAAGTTTTATTTTAGGAGAGCAACGAGTATTCCAGAAACTATCCCACACAGCAGTAGTAGCCTCTCCCATAGAGGGAGAAGCCCTACCTCTATCCGTCAAGTCCATCGCCAGGTGGTAGGCACTTTTAACCGAAAACAACCTCTTTGAACAGTGGTTCCAAAATTTCATCTTTTCCACCCGTCTCATAGAGAGGCGTACTAAGATCACCTCGGCGTCCTCCAAACATAAATTCTCTCTAATGACATCCTCCATCCATCTGCCACCCCCACTAATAAGATCAGCAACTTTTCTATCCTCCCGCTCACAAACGTCCTTGATAACAAAAGGATTTCCCTTCCTGGCAATCAAATGATCGTGACAAATCCCAATCAAAGCCCAATCTCCCACTTTCCATCTATAACCCTGCTCAAACAGCTCTCTTCCCCCCAAGATACTACGCCAAGCATAAGAGGGATTACTTCCGAGCCCAGCTTTCAAAAATATGTCATCTTTAAAATACTTCCCAGCCAACACTTTACTAATGAGACTATCAGGATTTTTCAAAATTCTCCAACTATGCTTGGCCAGCAATGCTTGATTAAATAAATTTAAATTCCTAAACCCCAACCCTCCAGAGTTTTTCGTCCTACAAAGCTTCTTCTAGGCCACCCAATGATCTTTACTCTGATTCTTATCCTCACCCTACCAAAACCTAGCACACAGCTACTCCAAGCTATCATTAAAAGTTTTAGGAAGCTTAAAACAGCTCATCATATAATTAGGAATAGCCTGGCCAACCGCCTTAATCATCACCTCCTTTCCCCTTTAGACAACAATTTTCCCTTCTACGTATGCAAACACTTCTCCAGCCGCCCCCTAATTGAATTAAAAGGCCTTTTTTGTCTCTTTGATTTTGCGACGACATTCCTAAGTCGACATCCAAATTATCATTGATCCTCACACCGAGCACTTTACTAAGGATATTCATTCTAGCTCTTTCAATACACGCACTGAAAATCACTTTACTAAGGATATCAAAGATATTCTTAAGTGGTATGAGCTTGCCAATGGTCATGAAATGATTTTATATTTATTTGTAGTGTTTTGATAAAAAATTCTTATAAAATTAATTTTTAAATAGACATTAATATCAACTGAACCTATGAACTCTTAATTAATTCTTCAAGATTTTTACATTTTGAGTATTCATTCCATAAACCTTAGAAATTCAACCATGGTCAAAGCGGAATAATATTGTTTTTTTTTTTTTTTTGCATATTAATTCTTCGATCTTGATTTTTTATTTTTATTATTATTATTTTTTTGTTAAGTAACTTCAATCTTGTTCTTAATTGATCATTCTTCCAAAATTCTTATGAAACAAAATTTAAAATCGTTTCTTCACTTTTTTTTTACCAATTACCAAACCTATTGCTCTTATAATTTTAGGCTAAAAGAGGAAGTACGTGTAATGCCCGAGTTTGCGAGGGATACATGAATGAATCGAATCTACACTTGAATAAGAGAGATCCTTAGAATATAAGACTTAAAAGAATTGATTTGTACTACATATACTAACAAGGTGCACCTTCTTTTTGTGGCTCAATCGTAAGACTTCACTGTTAAACGTGTTTAGCTTGGAATAGTTTTCACACCGACTAGTGTTGGTCTGTGGATAGTCTTCATTCTTAGAGCAAGTCAACATGATAGTGTCGTAGGGGATGCAGGAGAATGTTGGGTCCAGAGGGGTCAGATCCGGATTCTATAGCCGGTTCAAATTCTGAACCACATGTGTTACAGTTTGCTAGCATTTGTGTACATAAAATTCAAATAAATTTATTAATTACTATTAGAAAAGTGTAGACATTCTTATCAAAATTAATTGGCTATGAGAAGAGTAACCACCTTATCTTATAAATATTAGGAGAACTCTACACTGTTTCGACGTGAGATAATGAGATCTTCAACATACCTTTTCAATATGATACCTCTTTTAAGTTCACCAATTTTGAATCAGATCTCAATTTCAATTTTTATTGGATTGAGTATCGGTTATATCCATAATTTAATATAAAAGAATTGTTTTTATATTTTCTCGATTTTTATTTTTCGGAGAAAATAGATTTCTAGAATTTAAGACGTCGTCTGCTAGAAGTCAAATTTGAATTTATGCTCTCTATCTTAAAATAAGATCAAACTCAACTATCTTAAAATATTTAATTATATATGTTATATGTTTATTTACGTGTACTTTCTTTCGCAATTTCTACTATGTATTTTTAGATATATTGCCAAACACCTTATCGA
Organism: Cyclanthera cordifolia; assembly: GCA_037832605.1. Lineage (NCBI taxonomy): Eukaryota > Viridiplantae > Streptophyta > Magnoliopsida > Cucurbitales > Cucurbitaceae > Cyclanthera > Cyclanthera cordifolia. Next base: position 14,895,407 of record JBBMEG010000018.1, on the reverse strand, counting down.
ATTTGTGCTCTCTTAAATCAAGATCTAAACTAAAGTTTTATGACTAATGCATACATCATAACTTATTTAATTACTTTCACTTATTATATGTATGTTAATGCCGAAAAATGGTCAATGGATATCCACAGTGAGTTTGTTTAGCTGAGGACGAAAAAACTTGCAAAAAAGACGAAATTAGGACACTCTGGTGTGGTGTGAGTCACAGGGCCTCCGATGCCTAAGTAAGAAATGGAATTAGGGAGAATAGTTTAAAGCATTAAGAATGGCTTAATGGTACTTAGCTTAGGAATCCCCCCTTAGACGGGAAAATGTCTTGACTTTTATAGCAGCCGGTCTTGTAACCGCTGCGGCTCACTTATGGCGATATAATGGCCAGCCGTTAGAAACGTCCGTCATTAAGTCGGGTATTAATACCGGCGTAACTCCTGACCATTACCCTTCGGAGGTGTAACGGCCTTGACTCTGAAGTTGCTTGAACTCGGTCAACCTTAGCAGGTCCTCACCTCCATGGCCGACCCCTTAGGGGTGCAGCCTTCTCGTTGTAGCGCTAGGACACCACGAGTGTGCAACATCCCTTAACGCTACTTTGGCCTTGGTCGACTTATCTACATGAAAGTACTAACCTCCACAACCAACCCACCCGGATTAGCCTACTCGACCGTCCTCCTCAGAGGTCGGCTTTGGACTCGGTCAACCCTTACGAGTCCTCACTTCCACGACCAACCCACTCGGGTTGACCTACTCGTTGTAACCGGGGACGCCACGGGGTGCACCATCCACCTGCGCTACTTGGACTCGGTCGACTCCTGGGGGAGAGTCCTGGCCTCCACGACCAACCCACTCGGGTTGGCCTACTTGTTGTAACGAGGGACGCCACGGGGTGCGGCGCCACCAAACGTTACTTGGACTCGGTCGACTCGTTCACAGGAGAGTCCTAACCTCCACGACCAACCCACTCGGGTTGGCTTACTCGTTGTAACTGGGGACGCTACGGGGTGCAGCGCCTCCATATGTTACTTGGGCTTGGTCGACTCTGGGGAGAGTCCTGACCTCCATGGCAAACCCACTCGGATTGACCTTCTCATTGTAACGGGCGACGCCACGGGGTGCAACGCCTCCAAACATTACTTGGACTCGTTCGACTCTTCAAAGAGTCCTGACCTCCACGGACAAGTCACTCGGATTGACCTACTCATTGCTGGACCCGAGAAGGGCGAGGCTGCAAGGGCTGACCCCGGGGGGTCAAAGCCTTCCTTGGCCGACCCTAGAGGAGTCGGACTCGCTCAGCTGACCCCGGGGGACGGAAATGGACTCGCGACCCCTGGGGGTTGTGGCCTTCATTTGACCGACCCCCGAGGCAGAGGCGTGGCCGACCCACTGAGAGTCGGCGGAGGCGTGGCCGACCCCCGGGGGGTCGACAGTGGTGTTGGCCGACCCCGGGGGCTGGCAGTGGCGTTGGCCAACCCCCGAGGGTCGGTAGTGACGTTGGTTGTCCTTCGTGCGGGTCTCAATCTCTTCCAAGTCTTTCCGAATATTTTAGTCTACAATAGTGTATATTTTTTAAATAATAATATTTACCATGTATATTTTTAAATGAAGAGTTAAAGCATGATCTGAATACTAATGTCTATCCACGTGGCTAAATATTGGCTACACTCTATTTTTCTTTTCTTTTTTAAAAAAATATTTTTGGTGTTAAAATAAAATAAATTGTGGCTATATTAAGTCACATGTGTGTGCATTAATATTTAGGTCATATCAATGTATGAACTAAATATTTCTCTTTTTAAATATACCACGTGGTTTGGATAATATTTGTAATTATTTATTCATCTAAATCTTTTTTTCACATTTTCTATAGTTAATCATCGTAGAATGTCGTAGGGGTAAAAGAAATCTTGAATGGTCAACAACAACAGAATTCTAACTACATTATGTAATTATTTGACTATATTTGTAATCAGAGTGCCGAAAGAGCAGTAGCTCAATGGCATATGTGTATACTAATGACCATGAGGTTACTGTTCCAATCCCCACTTTGAATTGTTGTAATTAAAAAAAAAAAAAACATAGCAAAAGATACGGGGGTAGAGCCATATGTTTGAGCCCGTTTAATTGGTTATTTGTGCTCAGCCCATAAAGAAGAAAAAGAAAATCAAATTTAAAAGAAAAGAAAAAGGAATTTTTATATTAGAAGGTAAAACCCTTTGAACTCGAAAAACCCTACGATTTCTGCAATCGTCACGAATACAGAAATGGCTTTGAATTCGATTTTCCGCACAGCTTCGTCGTCGGTATTGCCCCTCGCCGTCCGGTCTGTTGCATCTCCGAGAAGCTTCCACCATGCCATCTCTGCAGCTATCACTATCGGGAAGAACAATGTCAGTCAAGAGTTTAACCCTAGTTTCTTTGTCCCATTTCTTCGATCTTATTCGGCTGCGCCTGCCAACAACAACGCAGACGTCAGTCTTCTTCGCATTCTTGACTCTGAGCTTAAATGTGCTGAGGAAGATGATCACAGCGGCGTAAGCTCTCTCTCTCTCTCTCTCTCTCTCTCTCTATATATATATATATATATATATCTATATATAAATTGCTTTTGAACTGTGTGAATTTTATATTGTGGAATTTTGTGTTGTGGCTTTTCTTTTTCTACTTCATTGGAATGATTTGTGAAGTTGATGCTGTTCATTTGGTTTTTCAATTTTTGAAAGAGATCCACTGATATCATGATTTCTTCTGTAATTTATAAAGCAGGTGGTTTAAAGGCTACATATGCTAATTGCCTAACACACTGTGCGCTTTCTGTATTTGTAGGAGAAGGAGTCGTACTCGTTGAATGGGAAACTATTTTGTTTGTATTTTTTTTTCATAATTTAATTTGTTTGGTTGGGTTGGGTTGAGCTAAAATTAAGTTGGTTACGTAAAGCTAATCTGAATTCATTATTAAATTTTAAATAAATATTTTTGATCATATGTTTATATTTATTTTATTTAATTATTATTTTTAGACTGTTTATCCTCTAATTTTTTAAAAATTATTTAAATCTTTAGAATGTATGTAAAAATTATTTAAGTGTTTAGAATGTATGTATAATGGTATGAATTGAAGTTGAATGATTAATGAGTGTAACTAGTTTTTTATAGAAATTAAAAATAAATAATAAATATATATTTGAATTAAAAACCAAAACAATTTAATGTTACAACCTATAACTAAAAAATGTGTGGGTTAGGGTGGATAGACAACCTGAAAGGTTTCTCTATAAATTTCTTTAACTGGACTTAACTCAACTCATTTATGTCCTACTTTTGATCACTTACCCAAAACTAATATTTGTTTAGATTTTTTGGATTCTTCTTCTCTTTTCCAATCTTTCAATTTAATTTGAACGTGAGGTCCAAACATTTCCTAATTTAATTTAATCTCAAAACTAATAGAGGATTGGGCTGAAAAATAACCAACCGGAATGTTTGGGTTGGTGCAAACATTTCCCTCAACCTTAACCAACCCCACCCATGTACATCCATAATGGCATATTTGAATAGAATTTTTAGTAAGATTCATCATGTTCACGGCTATTACTTCATTGTTGTTTCGTTTTTGCTATTATTTTTTCTGTTTTGGTTTACAACCTTTATATAGTCCTTTGCTTGTTATTTACTCGTTATCAGTTTTCAATTCCAAAGTAGTATTGAAGAATGTGTTTGTGCCCATGAACCCATGTTCAAGCTCCCTTGAAATTCCAATCCATCAATGACCTATTGGCTTGGTAGTTTTAGTTTTTTTGTTTAGGATCCGATGAATAATGCCACTTAGGGCATGTTTGACTACGGCGAGAAGGGAAGGGAAGGGTAGGGAAGGGAAATGAAGGGGTAAATGAAGAAAAGTATGAATAAATTAGTGATTGATGTGATGGAAATTGGTGGGCCAAACAATGGAATATTGTCTATGGAAGTTTTGTAATATTGGATGATCATTTATTGCAGGTAGATGAAATCCCAGAAGAATTTCCTTTCGAAATCCACGACAATCCTGGAGAAAGAATCATATCACTCACTAGAGAATATGAGGATGAAACTATCAAAGTTGAAGTTGATATTCCTAATGTTGCAGCTGAAGATGAAGAAGGGGATAATGATGAAGCTGGTGAGAATGATGAACAAACTCATGAAGAATCCAGCATTCAACTGGTTGTGAGTGTAACTAAGGATAGCGGTAGTGGAGAATGTCTCGAATTTGGTGTTACTGCTTTCCCTGATGAAATATCCATAGATCACTTGTCAATAAAAATACCTAATGATTCTGAAGATCAGCTTGTTTACGAAGGACCTGAGTTTCAGTTAGTCTACATGATCTTTGTTCTTTTCATCTTCTTGAGAAAACTTGTTCACTTAACAAATTTTCTTCTTTATTTTGCAGTGATTTGGACGAGAACCTGCAGAAAGCTTTCCACAAATATCTTGAGATTCGTGGGATTAAACCCAGCGCAACAAACTTTTTACACGAGTACATGATCAACAAAGACGGCCGAGAATACTCAATGTGGCTGAAGAACTTGAAGAATTTTATTGAGAAATAAATTTAACCGTCACATTTTTTTTGAGAAGGGTATGAACATTACTTAGGCTTTATATTCTGATGTTACGGATGAAATGTTTGCCTATTGAAAACAGTTTGGAAGAGGAAATTTCTGTTCCTTATTCTTGAGCATTTTCATATACTTTAGATGTTTTGAGTTTTTGAATTGATTCTATCAATCTCATGAAGCTTTAGAAATGTTTGGAAGATCCTGGATGGAACTTGTTAACGACTAGTGGAGGGGAGCCATGAGATAATAGGTTGATTTGATTTCTTCTATGACACTTCCATTTTGTTATTTTATAGTAATTAACTGTAAAGCGAAGTGCTTGAGACATCGACATTGGCTCGGCATACTTGTCGAAATCATAGCTAAAGCTCTAGATTGCTTTGGGACTTGTTGAAGGAAAATGGAAGGAAACAAATCTCTCAAGTTTGAAAAGTAAGACAAAATGGTTGGTGAAAGAAGTGAATCTTCCAGGACATTCTGGCATGATGACCCCATCAAGTTTGCAAGCTGAGATCCTTATGAGTGTATGCCACTGCTTTATCACCCTTCACTACTTGCCCACTTCCCCTCAAAATCCTACATTTACAGAACAACAAACATCATCATCCATTGGGCATTAAACTTGGCAAATTCCATAGTTTTTTTAATAACATTATTAAGCAGAAAGCGTTTTACCATCTTGTTGTCAACAATCCTTCAACTCCTACAGGGCCTCTAGCATGAATCCTACTGGTACTTGTTCCCACCTGTTCCACCATTACCAACAAGAAGTCAGAAAGGGGTTAAGATTTGGTTCTGAATTTTCACCAGTGGTTATGGTATAGCTTACCTCTGCACCAAGCCCAAACCGAGCTCCATTGCAGAATCGTGTACTGGCATTGTGGAATACGGCAGCACTGTTGCATAGAGGAATCCAGATTGAGAACTCAAGTTTTGGATTGGAATTTAAGAGGCTTGGTTCTTACATTTAAAGGGTTGAGTTACTTGTGTTTTAACTGGAAACATGAGATGCCCTTTAAACTCTAACTTTCTATTGGAAAAAGTTAGATGCAAGCATACCTATCTACTCGATTCAAGAAAATATCAGCAACTTTGTGATTTTCAGTGACAATGCAGTCGGTATGTGAGCTGCCAAGATAAGAATTGCGAGTCAATTGCAGTTCATTACTTGAGTGGAAAGAAAGAAAGCTCAAAGATTGGAGATTTTGTCACCTTCCATGTTCATGTATATGGTCAATGGCAGCAAAGACATCATCCACAATTTCAACAGTGCAAGAGAGTGAATTATATTCATGGTGGAATGAAATTGCCTCTTTGATCTTGAGTAATGCACTAGCTCGTCTTCCTCCGAATAGAGTCACACCTGCATTAGAAACGAATTTGACTCCAGCGATAAGCTTCAATGGCTGAGAGCTTTACCGCGACTGAGAAATCTATATGAAACATATATAAGAAAAAACAGTACATTCATACCTTCATTTTGCAGCTCTGTTACAAGTTCGATAAGTCTTCCATTACTTGTCAAATCCTTATGCACCAGAAGTGTTTCCTGAAGAAAAAAAGAACGGACTGCAAATTATATTCCAATCAAGGTTTTAAACATTTGGCAGATTGTTGACACCCTTTTAAACTTCTATCAAGAGCAAGCAACAAGCAAACCATTGCATTGCCGGCTGCTGGATAATCAACTTTTGCATCAGAGATTATCCGCTTTGCCATCTCTATATCAGCTGCTTTGTCGACATAAACATGACAGATCGCATCTATGCAGGCAGGGAAAATAAAAACATGAGAAGTTGAAGGTCTGGTTTGAAGATTACATTGGCATATTGCAACCTTTGATGTCTCACCAGAATGGCCAAGAACAGGAATCTTTGTGGACTCTTTAATCTGAGACACTAGCTTTTTACTTCCTCTTGGAATCACAAGGTCTATCACATCGTCAAGCTGGGCCATCAAGTTTAGATAACAATCTATCAATATTCATTCAGTTCTGATAAGCAACATTAAGTTCATACAACTTTTCCCTCTTACCTTGAGCAGATCAGGAATTTCTTCTCTTGATGCTATGAGTCCAATTAGATTTTCCCCCACGGTATCGGGTATGGCTGAAGTGATGACCTAAGGAAAGTAGAAATCAATATGTTAAGCGGGAAGGGTCATTGAGATAAGCATGTTCAGTCTAGAATAAGCAAGCAAAGGGAAAGTGAACCTTATGCAGAGCTGCACTTGATCGCTTGGCTTCTTTCCCTCCATAAAGTAGTAGACCATTTCCACTTCGAATTGCCAATGCTACTATCTGTAAAATAGTAGAAAACTGATCACAATTGGCTTCAATTTTAGTACTTACAACCAAAGAGAAAACATTGGATGATATTCATCCTTACCTGAACCAGGGCATCAGGCCGAGACTCAAACACGATAAGGAGGACACCCAAAGAGGATGAAACATTTTCCAAAACAAGATCGCTCGCAAGCTGATTGGAATGGCAGTGTTGATATCATTAGTCATTGTAGAGGAGCATCATCAACTCAAATGTAACAGAAAATAGAGAAAAAGAACCAAGTTTCAAGTTTACTTCTGTTCTTTTTAAAATGCGACCAATTGGTTCTTCCATGTCTGCTAGTTTGCGAATAGAGTTTGCAAGAAGTTCGATCTGTAAAACAAGAAAAATATTCTGATAAAAGACAGCTGATTATCAATGACATATTTAAGCCATGGATTGGAAAACCAGTACCTTTCCCTGCTTTAGAGTCAAATGAGATATCAGAGACTTCCCATATCCAGCTTCCTCTGCAGCTTTAATATCTGCACAATTCTCAGCCATAATCATTTTTTCATTATCTTCAAGTGCATGAGCTACATCCATCAATATCTGTCTCCTATCTTCAGATTTGAGAGCCTGTCAAGAAAATAACCAAACATGATTGCGAACTCTAGTGAATTCCAAGTTTCTTCCCTTCATTACCTGAAGTAGCCTCGAACTTTCTCGAGCTGCTACTGCCATCTCTCTAGTAGAAGCTTCTTTTACCGGAGTCCACAAATGGGCATCTTTGTGAAAGAGAGTTCCTTTCATCTCACCTTGCAGTACTTTTATAATGTTATCGTTGCCAAGACCACTGCACCGAGGGTCAGATCCAACTTAGATTGAAATAACAAGAACATTATTGCTCAATCGACAAGATTGGATTTGTAACATTTGTTGATATACCTAGTAATAACAACAGGAATGCCAGCAGAAGAAGCAAAAATAGCAGCATTTACTTTAGCAGTCATTCCACCTCTTCCTACTCTGGATTTGTCCCCAAATGTTATTTGCCCTAAATGTTTCTCCTTATCAAAAGTCTGGATTAGCTTTGAATTTGGGTCTCTTGGAGGGCCACTATACAAGCCTTCAACATCACTCAACAACACCAGAAGATCAGCTTTGAGTTCTAAAGCTAATTGACTTGCCAAACTGTCATTATCCCAGAAGATGCCTGAAGAATCCTGCAAAGAAGGTTGCTTTTTTAGAATCTAAGAGGTATTTGAAAAGATGGGTTGGTTGAATTGAATGTGCTTTGAATTGTTTACCTCATATGGAGTTTTTCTTGTACTAATTGCATCATTTTCATTAAAAATGGGAATGGCTCTTTGATCTAACAAGGAGTTGACTGTTTCAGAAAGTTGTCCGAAGCCATTGTCACAAAAATCTGAATCTGTCACTAGAAGTTGGGAAGATGTCAAATCTAGCTGCAAAATTGGATAAGGAGGCATGAGCAACTAGAAATTGAACAAATGAAGTATTTGTGCCAAACTTGTCTGTAGTTTTAAGAAATTGATAGGTCTGGACTTTAGGAGTATTATGAATATGTTAGGGGCATGCAATTAGTTTGAGGGATATTTACGTATTATGGTTATAAATAGAAGGGTTAGTGCCAAAAGAGCAGTAGTTCAATGACATTAGTCTACACCTAAGGATCATGAGGTCACGGGTTCGAATCTCCACCCACAAATGTTGTAATCTAAAAAAAATAGAGAGGGTTAATGAGTGTTGAGAGCATATTGGAATTGTATGAGAATTAGGGTTCGAAAGATCTGAAGAGTTAGGAAGGATCCAAGTACCTCAAATCATCGTGTTTATCTTTATCTTGTATGTTCGTTATGATCTTTTAATCAATAGATCTGGGTTCTATCAGAAATCTGCTGGCTATAAAAAGGTTAGATTATGACTCTATTGTTACCTGGCTAAACATGGTATCATAGAGAGCCATTAGGCTACTCTGTCCTACTGCTGCACATGCCTTTCCTTCTAAATCTGCTTGTGGATTTTGAAGGTCATCAAAGCTGGAGAAATGGATATTTTCAGTTTTAGGAGCCAGCATAAATCTCAATATTTCATTATAATTGGTACCTTCTTGTTTTTTGTTTCTACTTATTTTTTTTCTTCCTTTTATTGGAGCGTTTGTGGCAAAGGATTGAAATGAGAAGAATGTGAATGAGAATAATTCTTTAGGGGATATTTGGATTGAGATTTTAAAAGTATTTATAATGAAGATTTATTTTGAGTATTTAGAAGTAATGATTGTGGTTAAAAACTTGTTTTGATGTAGTTTTTCGAGTATTTAGAATGATGATTTATTTTAAGTATTTAGAAGTAATGATTGCAATTAGAAACTTATTTGGATATAGTTTTTAAAGTATTTAGAATTAATATTTAGAACGAAAATTTATTTTGAGTATTTAGAAGTAATGATCGTAGTCAAGCTAGTTTTTTTAGGATTCCTTAGTAAATACTCCTACAAACTCAATCCAAACATTCCCTTAGTATTTGGGCCACCATCTTTCTCTTCATAATCTTTTTATCATAATTATCTTCACCATTATGTTCACTCTAAATAATAATAATTGATTTTCTCATAATCATTTTCTTTCCTATATATTTCTTAATCTCATTCTTTGCATAACGATGGTCATTTCCTTTCACCAAACACACCATTTCATCCATTTCTAGCGACGTCCTTAAAATTGGAAGGTTTCTCCTCTCTAGCAAGGTGAAGAGGTATTCTCGTTATCCTCTCGTAGCGAAGAAAATGATTTTCTTACTAATGTTTGAGCTACCAAACACAGGCGACCACTTTTATTCTCTTTATATTTTTTTTTCCTATATATAACTACATTTTATTCTCTCTATAATTTTTTTTTTTTTTATTGATCTCATACTTACTATTTTTATTCTTCTCATAGTTAATCTCTTGTTCAAAATACAAGGGTTCTTTTCGTTATGTTTTCTTTATTTCAAACATAGTTAATCATTCCACTCGTATTTTCTTCCTAATTCTCATCTTATTCATAATCATAATCATTCTCATTCTGGTCTCAAATACCGTTCTATGCTACTTCATAACGAACTCTATATATTTTTTGCAGGTTTGTTTTTTGGGAAAAAGAAAAAAAAAAAGAAAAGCCAAGACTAAAAAAAAAAAACTTCTATATCTAATCTGCCTTGCCATAATTGACATTTTTCTATCTTTCCTCTGCTAATCTATAAAAACATGGTTTACAACTTCAAATTGAGTATGATTTTAACTTTTAATAGTAGCTTTTTGTCTTTATTCTTAATAGTTTAATCCAACTCTTTAATCTATAATTTCAAACTTTTCTCAATTCATTACATCAAAATTAATTAGGTGGAAAGTTGAATATGCAACAATTTTTGTTAATTTTCTTATTCAATTAAATTTTGGTTAGAGTTTTTAAATCAAGTTTATGTATATCTTTTTTTTATAAAATTAAGAAAAATGCCACTCTTTTAAACAAAGAAACCAACTTTTAAAACTCAAGCTACATAGTATATATACCGTTTGAATCTCTTGAAATATTGAAGAACTCAAAAAAAAAAAAAAAAAAAACCAACATGATGAAAGACTTAAGTTTTTAATAAGTCCAATTTAAATTAAGTCTAAACAATCCTTGACGTGTTAAAAATGGTTCAATACTTTTATTGTATGCACCTCGAATTTATCATTTCTCTCTTATTAGTTAATTAATTTTTTTTTTTTTAATAAAATTGCATTACTTAACATATTATTCAGTGGAAGTATGCATCTTACCGTAGTGAAGTAAGAGGCCGTTTGGGGTTTCCCAATCCTATGTTTGGGGTGCAGGGATATTATCCCACCCTCAACCTAGCCCAACCCGACGCGTGGTCCACGCGCCTGATATCTTTTTTCTTTCTCTCTTTGGTTTCTGTTTTCGCTGTTTTTTTCGTTTCTTTCATTTTTTTTTTCTTCAATTTTATTTACATTTTTTCATTTTGTTGAATGAAATATTGTTTATCAACTGGTCTATTTATTCATGTGTATTTACTTTAGTTTCAATATTTACAAATCATGTGTTTTTTTACGATATATCTGGTAAAAATTATATTGCTCAAAGTTAAATTATAATTTATACTCTCCTACTCTTTTTATCATATTATTATTATTATTATTATTATTATTATATAGTTTAACAACAATGGAAATGAAGTACTTGAAATGAGGAATAAGAAAAAATATTAGTTAAATAATGATTTTATCCGCTTTTGTTTCATATTTCTAATAATGTAAAAAATTACCAACGTCACTGAATAATTTCTTGGCCTAAGAAAAAGCACCAAAAATAAAATCAGTTTTGGAAAAATTTAAACAAACAAAAACATGTCACTCTCATGTGCCACTTCGCAGGTGGTGTTTTGTCTCACAAGCATGACGTCAAAAAAAAAAAAACAAAGTAAATTGTTTTTTAATTAAAAAAAAGAAAAAAAGAAATAAAGAACCTGGTGTTTGCCAATCTCCTGTATGTGAGCCTTTGGCGACCAAGACCCAGAGCACCTGAAGTTACCAAAATGACCTCGTACCCTTCGCTGTTTAATTCTTTCAGCTGTTTACCATAATTATAATACATTAATCAAAATTATAATGAAATTAATTATATTTATAAGTTGATAATTTAATCATTAACTATATATATAATTAATTATATTCAAATGATATACCTGCTCACACAGAGCTCCTACTCTTCCCAATGCCACGCGTCCATCTCCACGACTAACCACAGCCGTTCCCACCTTAAAATTTTAATATTTTATTTTATTTATTATTTATTTCTTACTAAATTCAACATTCCAATTCTAGAAAATGGATCATAAAACAAGTTAACCAGTTAGTTCCACGTTATTAACTAACTATTACAAACATTTTTTCTGATAATTATATCTAAACGAGTTATTGTAATCACTCAAAATAGCATTTTATTTCTAGTTTTTTCAAATAATTACTCATTTTTTACAACATCAAACGAGTTATTGTCAGCAATATATATACAAAAATCATCATGCAAATGAGCCATTAGCTCCCGTTCTTCCTCGTATAACAACATTCAATCGAACGGTTACATTTAAAATTCAAATTTTTAATAATTCAAAATAACTTTTCATTTATAATTACGATTTCACACCAAAACACCTTGAAAATGATTAAACCTTAATGACGAGATGCTTGGCAATTTTAATAGAAGTTTTGGGAGAAAAATATAGGGTTTAGAAATGAAACTTAGACAACAGTTTTTCATTCTAAATTGTTCTTCAACTCTATAGTAAATAAATATTTTTCGTCAACAAAAACTGAAAAAAAAAAAAGTAAATGAAAAATTAAGGATAATTAAGAATGAAAAATTCAAATTTATAACTTATTAAGTACACACATATATAACAAATTATTGTAAAATCATTTAATTCTTTTTTTAAAGGTAGAAATACATGAGCAAACTTTTTAAATGTATATTGGAGTTAATTATCATACCAAATAACTATGACATTTCCTATTACAGTTATAAAAATATAAAGCATATAATTCAAATGAAAAAAAAAATAAAATAATAATAACATCAAGTATGTATAAATATATAGATATTTCACACTATACCCGGGTAATCATGTCCGTCCTTAGGCCCAACACTAGAACACATATCTCGAAACCAAGTTTTCAACCAATTACGCCACTCACTTGAAGACAATAACATTAAGTATATTGAGACGCTTATATTTTCACCAAACAAAAAAAAAACAACCTGTTTATGACTGGATTTTTCATGAAAAAAAAAAAAAAATCCAAACAAAATTTTAGAAATAATTCAAATATAACAAAAATTAATATAATCAACTTAAATTGATGACTTCAATCAACCTGACAAAACTAATATGATCAATAAAGTGGAATTGAATGCCTGAATTCGATCGAAAACAATTAATAATATTATTATTATTAAAAAAAAAAAAGAAAAAAAGTTGGTTGCTATATTCAACAAATTTTGAGAAAAAAAAATATATTTTTGATAAAATTAATAAAGCTTTGATGGTAAATACATATCAAAAAAAAGTATAGAAAGAGAAACCTTGACGATGAGACGTCTGACATTCTTGGTAAAAAGTCGAGAAGGATCCATGGGAGAGATGAGGAAGAAAGGGTCGAGCCAACTCAGTGAGTGAGTGAGTGCGACTCGGAGAAATGGAGGAGGAATCAAAGGCTCTATTTAAAGCTTTTTAGAAAGCCAAGAATGAAAAACAATGAAGCCTAACATAAAAATGAGGTACGAGGATCAACATTTCGGGATTTATTAAAAAAAAAAAAAAAATCCAAACAAAATTTTATGTATAATTAAGTTCTGAAAATATTTCATGTGTAACAGAAAATTAAATTGGTCTATGTAGAATGATCAAAATCTTTTCGCTTCAATCAGTTTAATTATAATTTTTAATATATAGTTCTACTAATAGCTTTCGATTTGTTGTTCAGTTGATAGATCGACTTCAATCATTTTGTCAATAGTCTTCTATCGATTTGTTGAAAGGACAAGTAAAATTGGAATTGAAAAATGAAATGAAATTATTTTCTTAAGTTATAATTAAAATATGTGTATAAAAAGTTGTTTTTTTTTTTTTTTAATCAAGATGTTTGAATGGGTAGTTGTGGATTGATTATGTAATGTGATTGTTATAATAACTGATGTGCTTCTTTGTAGAGTAATTATATAAAATGAATGTAATAACTTGTTTCGATGACGAGCGATTGGAAGATGTTTGTTATTTCTTAATGATATGATATTTATGAATTTAATTATATCCTTATTGTTAGAATAGAAATTTTGACAAATTCGAAACTTCCACATCAATATTTATGATAACGATAATTTTTATTTATGGATCAATTATAATTTAATATGATCCCAAAAATTAAATTAGGGTCAAACAAAAAATGTGACCGGTGTCATTTAATAAGTATAGTCAAATTTATGAGCAATCAAGTTGGGCCAAAGGCCAATCTTTATATTAAAGTAGGTTGAGCCTAAAATGCCCTGTCCATAAAAACATAAGGCTCAAAGCTTAGTCGATGAAAACATTTGGGTCAAAATCCAATTATTGGTTCAAGTCTAGTCCATGAATACATTTAGGCCGAAGTCCACTTATTAGTACAAACCCAATCCATGAAGATATTTAGGTCTAAAACTTATTTAGTGGCCCAAATCGAAAGTTCATGGAAACTCTATAAATAAATAGTTTTAGAGAGGGTTGGAAAATTTTGAGATGAAAAAACTTAAGTTCTCTGAAGTCCAAAAGTCTTCCTTGTTTCATGTAGACTGGTTCGAGGTTACTTAATTGTCTCAAGAAATACTTGTGTTTGTGGGAAAAACTGTAATCCACTATATTTTAAATTGAAAATTAATATAAATCTAAAGTTCTTCAAACAAATTACATTTCTCCAGAAATCTCGTCCAACATTTATATTTATTTATTATTCCTAATCTCAAATTATTATTAATATTAAATTTTTTTTTTGGTATAGTATTTCATTTGTTTGATATTATTAGTATATTTTTATTTTAATTTATATTGCAGTAGTTTGATAACATTTTTGATGGGTGCCAACAACAACATTAACTAAGACATGAGTCTACCATCATTAATTAATAGACATTTTTAAGTTTTTTTGACGTACATTAATACTGTTGAGTTATTGTTGACTCTATTAAGTAAATCTCAAAACTAACAAAAAGGTAAAACATAAAATGCTGTTATCTTTATTATTATTTTGAAATTAAATTAAATAGGGATGAGAGATTCGAATCTATGACCTCATGGTCTTTGGGTGTATACACTTATGCTACTGAATTATTACTCTTTTTAGCATCATGTTACTTGGTATAAAATCATACATAAAAAAAATCATGTTATAAACAAGAATGTAAAACATAAAATCAAAAATAAGAATCACATTATCCAAAACAACTCTTTGCTTTGCTCATGGCACTATGGAACTTCTCGAGGGCATATTTCAAACCTCTATAGAGGTTCTATAGTTCTCGAACATCTGTAATGATTGTTGACATATTGGTTCGAACCACTAACCACCCAAAACTTGGTCTATAATACGTGAATTTAGGTCTCTTGACTTTTCCTTACTTGTCATTCCCTAGATGGTTTTTAATGAGAAATATTTAAGTCGTGCCATACATGTGACTCAATATGAGCCACATTCTATTTTTCTATTTTTTATTCTTTTTTAATTTTTTGTGTGTTAAAATTAAATAAATTGTGACTCATATTGAGCCACATGTGTGGTCATTGATATTTAGGTCATGCAATGTTTCTCGTTTTTAATTGGCTTATACTTATTGTCCACCACATTCCTCCACCTTTTGGTCTCTAAGGATAGCCAAAACTATCCTTCTCTGTAAGAATTATTTTTTTATAAACGAGTGTTGGAATGACAAAGAAGATAGTTTTCCATCATAATGAGAAGAGTAACTCAACTAACCTGTAAATATTAAGATATCTTCTCTCCTTTCTGATATGGAGGATATTGTATTAGTCTACCTACTATAAACACATTTATTTTGCCAAAGCGAGTATAGCTCAGCTGACACTAGCATCCATACAATCTATGGTTCGAGTAAAAATAAACATGTCTATTTTTTTTTTTTATAGTTCTATAATAATTGTGGGTGTGGTTCAAACCCACAACTTCATGGTCACTAGACAAACATTCATATTACTAAAGCTATTGTTTTTGATAAACAGATAAACACGTGTTAGATTAAACATAAGAAAGAAAAACATTTAAAACTAAAATACTTTCATTTCTCAATCATAAACATCTCCATGCAGGTTTGGTTCTTCATAACATGTAAGTAATTCTACGATTCTACTCATTGCAGGCCTCATATTTCGATCTTCATTCACACATTGAAGAGCCACTTTCAACAACACTTGTATCTTCTCATTTTGATTGCCTTTCAACTTCAATCTTTGATCCAACACTTTCTTAACCTCACCCATTTCAACACACTTCACTATCCACTTTACTAAATCTGTCGATCCACCGTCTTCCGCAACGACCGACGATTGAAAACTCGACGCGTTCATTCCGCTGAGGAGCTCTAACAGAACGATGCCGTAGCTATAAACATCAGCCTTTGCGTCAATCTTAAGGTTCATCATCCATTCCGGTGCTAAATACCCTCTCGTCCCTCGCACTTTGGAGAATCCGCTTTCGTTAATCTCTCGAAAAAGCTTCGACATTCCGAAATCAGCAACCTTTGCATCCATGGCTTCGTCTAGAAGTATGTTTTGAGGCTTGATGTCGCAGTGAAGTACCCATTCGAGACATTCTTCGTGTAAATATGACAAACCCTTTGCCGTTCCGACCGCTATCTCGTATCTCTGTTCCAATCCTAATGGTGATGTTTCTTTTGAGTTTGAGAATAGATGTTTATCCAATGACCCATTTTTCACATACTCATAAACTAACATCTTGTGATGTTTATCAGCACAAAACCCCCATAATTTTACTAAGTTTTTGTGATTGATTTTTCCAATTATGCTGACCTCTGCCCAAAACTCTGCATCTCCTTGTAAAACTCCTTCCAATCTCTTTACTGCTACAACTCTTCCATCCTCTAATTCTCCTTTGTAAACTGTTCCAAATCCTCCTTTTCCAATCTCATGTTTGAAGTTTTTTGTTGCCCTCTTCATTTCATCATATGAGAATCTCTTAAACCCCATGGCTAAAACAATGTAGCCCATGTTAACCAATTCTTCCCTCACCCGCTTTCGAAAGATGAACCACCAACCGAAACCAACGAA
Organism: Cyclanthera cordifolia; assembly: GCA_037832605.1. Classification (NCBI taxonomy): domain Eukaryota; kingdom Viridiplantae; phylum Streptophyta; class Magnoliopsida; order Cucurbitales; family Cucurbitaceae; genus Cyclanthera; species Cyclanthera cordifolia. The sequence continues at coordinate 14,878,651 of JBBMEG010000018.1, read as the reverse complement.
AACAAGCTCGCACACACCAACCGTCACCACCACTCCAATCAACAACCCCATGTTTCGAAACTTATTACTCTTTTCCCCATACACATGAGTGTTCAAAACAAGCTCGGAAGCCGAACAATTCAAATCACTTGAACCCGCCAACTCCACCAAGATCTCATCTCTAGACCTCTGCACACTCTTCGAAACCTTCATAAACATCTGCACGGCGAGATCCAGCTTTCGATACCCGTTACGAAGAGCGCTTTTGGGATAGCATTCACCCGATCCATCGAGCGCGTAACCGAAGCCAGTGCACTCGCAACTGCTAAGACAAATGTTCCTACACACTTCAATCGACACAAATTTTGCATAACTCCAATCATAACCAAAGTAATCTGTATTATGCAGAGGAATGAAATCAACTTCCTCTGTAGAATTAGAATCACAGGTTAAATTAAACGGCGGTTTACACCCTTTTCCCCAATCTGAAGAATCAATTCTTGTGAAATTTGGAGGACAAGAACAAGTTGGAAGTGGATTATACTCACAAATTCCATAATCTCCACATAACCCGTGAACCATACAAGCATCAATTCTGCCATTAGGAAGCCAAGTGATCTTCCAATTTCCAGTCTGTTCATCAAGACTGTATAATCTCAAAACCCCATCAAAATCCATCGTTAATCTCCTCTTTAATCTAACCCCATAATCCGTAGCATTGAATCTCAACCTATCACTCGATTGAAATCCACCCAGTTCATCCAAAACTGCGATTCTTGAGCTGTTGTAAGGGTTTCTGCCATTGTCGAAAACAAGTACCATTGTGTAAGGCCAATACACGCTGGACAAAAACGGACCGTTGTAGATAAAATTCAAAACGTTGTCGTCGTTGAATTTGAAGTAGTAAAATCCAGATAAGTAAGTGCCTTGACTTCTCATCGAGATTAAAGTTGATGTCTTGAGAAATGGTTGCTGCGGAAGCAGAGTGTCTGTGGGGAAATCGAAGCTCTGCCAAATGAATGTTTTTGATTGATTCGTTAGTACGAGGTTTCCTGTTTCGAGAAGTTGAAGTTGGATTGGACCGCCGGAAAGTGTGTCGGTTGACCAAACGACGGTGCCGTCGGCGTCGGTCAAAACCAGATTTGAATCGGCGTTGAGGGTTAGTTTGGATTGTTGACCGTTGACCGGTTTGTCTCTGTTTGCCATCCAAACAACGGTTTTGTTTGAGGCGTTTGTGAACCATATTGAGAAGCAATAGGAATTGTTGCCGACAGGGTAAAACCCAGATGAGAAAGTTCTGTTTGGGGAAATTAGGAACTGGTTTGAGTTATCCACGGATATGGAGTTTCCTGGAGTTAGTCTCTGCAACTGACCCCAAACAGGGGAGATCGATAAAAGTACACAAATCCACAGAGAAGAAACCAACATTATTCGCTTTTTTTTAGGCTCAATTTTGTATTTGTAAAGATGAGTTTATATAGAAGCTCTTTGGAAAAACATATCTTATTCACATCTGAATTTAAGAATAATCACAATCTTATGTCAAAAAAAAAAAATAAATAAATAAATAAAAAAAAAATCACAATCTTCCACCTCATGTATAAAAAAAAAATAGAGGTCGGAAATATCAATAATTTAGTTCACATAGTTTGAAAAATTATAATTTAATCGGTACGATTTCATAAAAATTCAAAAAATAGTCAATAATATTCGTAATTATTGATGAATAAAATGCGTAGAAAATAGTTATTTATGTGTTTAATTATGCGAGTGTGAGATAAGTAGTTTATTGAAGAAAAAAAAAATATCATTCATACATTAAAAGTTACATGTGTGTACTTATAATTCATCAACGATTTAGAAATAATGTGAACTATTTTTAGGTTTAGCAACCCATATGAATTATACTATTTTTTCTTTCAAATAGTAGAGACTAAATTCTATATTTTTTGAAATTATATGGACTAAATTTTATATTTCTACAAACTATAAGAACTAAAGTCGGGATTTTTAAATCACTGAGACTCAACTCTAACTTTTTTTTCAAACCATAAAGACCAAATTTACAAAAAAAATTTAAGTGAATGTGTTATTCTCACAAAATAAATACAAATATAGTCAAATTTTAAAATCTTAACAATACTCCTTAATACAATAATTATAATTGTTAATTACTTTTTAGAATGGAGTAATTTTGGTTAAACAAAATAATGCATGAGTGGGAGATTATGTTAGGATGAATATACGCCATGTAGAATTAATATTAGCATTACCTTTACTTGATTTTATTTGTTTTATTAATAAAGATTTATTTTCTTAAAATAAAATAAAAATAACATAATATTAGAAAATTAAATAAATGTGAAGTTAATATTTGTGTCACGTAGTTATAAGTATCTATATCTATTTGACATCATTGCTTACCACATAATTATTTCTTATTATGAACAAACTATTATTATAAAAAAGGAAAATTTTATGGTGCACATAAATAAAAAAAAATTAAGAGAATAAAATTTAGATATTTCCTAAGATGCACTTAGTACATATTTACATATACATATTTTTTAAATTAATTTTGGAGAATAGTATGTTATATGAGTATAAAAAATTGTGATATATATAAAAAAGTAATTATTTGGTTAATAAAAGGAAAATGATATATTAATAATGTAACACATTATGGTGTAGGCACATGATCGAAAATACGTATTAAATACTTAGTAAATAGTATCTAATTAAGTATCTGTGAATATAGGTACAATATAGTGGTCTATGGCGGGGAGGTAACGGCAAAAGAGTAAGACAAAATAATAAGAAACCTTAGGCGATATCGCCTATCCCCACTATTGATGCTGAGGTTTTATTTGTTTTAGTATTCAACATTTTATGGTGACCTCATTCCTAGTATTTATTTATTGACCACATCGTTTAAATTATTTATATATATATATATATATATATTTTGTATAAATTATAAATTTAGTTTCTACTGTTTCAATAGAGTTAGAGTTTAGTTCTTATGATTTGAAAATCTAGACTTTAGTCTCTATGTTTTGGAGAATATATAATTTAGTCACCGTGATTTGAAGAAATATTAGAATTTAGTTTTTATGATTTGATAAAACTTAAAAAATAGTTCATGTTATCCGTAAATTGTAGGCGAATTAAATATGCAAATGTGATGTATGAATTTTTTTTTTGATCACTTAATTACTTATCTCACACTCTCACCATTAAACACAAAACAATTACGAAAGACAGACTATTTTTTTAAATTTTATAAAAATTTAAAGATTAAATTCTAATTTTTCAAACCATAGACTAAATTGTAGATTTTTTTCAAACTATTGGGACTAAAGTCTAAAATTTGAAACTATAGAAACTAAATTCTAATTTTCATCAAACTATATGAACTAAATTTATAATTTACCCGTATATATTTATTTATTTCTTTTTTTTTTTTTTTTTCTAGAGTTCATTGTTTAAAGGTTGTTGACTTTTGAATATTTCATGACATTCTCCATTTTTGATCATTGACATTTTTTTTT
>JBBMEG010000018.1:14850296-14875021 GCA_037832605.1 Cyclanthera cordifolia | reverse complement strand
GTTTCTCCATATGGCTATGGATATAAAGAACCCATAAAAAAATTTGGAGCACTTATTTTGTGAGTTTATGGAGCATTTATTTGGAGCACATGGACTTATTTTGTGGCTTTATGGAGCACTTATTTGGAACATTTAACGTGCTCCATTTTTTGGTTGCCCAAACAAGCATTTGATAAAACATAACACCTCAAACTTAATTAAAACCTACAAACATACCTCATATCGGGCTCAAAGACGTCATTTTGGAGGCTCCATCGAAGAGCGTGCATAGGCACCAAAAGGTACATTCTTGGGAATCCATTGTGCTTTTAGAGTAGATGGTGGTAGGTTTGTATGTGACTCTAAGACAAGTCAAAGTAGAGTCATGAGTATTGGGTTGTGCAGAGATATCAAGGAAACTCGAATGGTGTTTTCTAAGCTGTGGTCGGAGAAAAAAGTGTATTGTACTGAATCATGGATACTTTCTTAGCTTGATTTGTCGTTGGCTTATGTGGGAGACCTTGATAAGAGATGTCAATGTTAGGTTCTATTAACTCTTAGGAAATTGCTTGATCGGGGCAAGTTGGTGGCGGGAGAGCCATTCGCTTCAATGAGAAGGTGCTGGTGGGTAGGGGCGAAATTTCATTTTGATAGGAAAACCCCTACAAGATGGGGGAGAAGCCTTGGTTGGAGCGTCGTTGAAGTTAGGGTGGGGAGAAGAAATCTCCTGAAGACTTTGAGGTTTTGGTTGCCAACATGGGGCTTTAGAACTCCTCAAAGAAACGAGGAAACGAGGTGATGGGTCCGTTGAAGAGAAGGAAATCCCCCAATGACGATGGGTTATTGAGATGAGTTCTACAACGTCGGAGGCGGTTCTTGCGTCTCGTTAGTTCGAACCAGGCCCTGAGTTCTACAACATCAAAGGTGGGTCTTCTCCTTGTCAGTTCGGGTAAGGGCTCAGCTCTACGACGTTGGAGGTGACTCTACTTCTCGATAGATCAGATCAGACTTACTTTCTGACATAGCTTCTTTCCTTGGTAAGTTGTGTGTTTTGTCAGCGATCATAAGAGAGATTGATGGACAGGGTGACAATGATAAATATGACTCTGTTTTGTAGCCAGAAGAGTTGTTTGGAATGAGGCTATGATATTCCAAGATAGAATTTTGCTTGAAATTAAGGGTGTTTGGTTTTGGTATGTGGTGCATCCCTTATTGTAATTATTTCTAGTAGCTATTGTGTTTGTATTTATTGTGTGTTCTGGTTAGGTTTTAGAAGTACATCGTGGTGGTTTATTTTTGTTCGCTCCCCTAGGGAACTAGTGAATAAAAGTTATATTAAGTAGAAGGTGATTTGTTCATGCTATGGTAGGTTCCGTTTTATTGTTGGAACAGACCACCCTTTTTTCTTCTTTTGGTGGAATCTTGAACCTTAGTCAATATTTTTCAAAAGTGATCCTTACAGGATTTGACTATGTTAGTTTGGTCTTCGTTGGGATCATTCAATTCCTCGATTCATAAGATCAAGATCTAAATAGATTTGATTTTGATTAATATATTCTTTATAATTGGTTTTCGTTTGTTCGGTTAGCCACCCTCCACATTGTGGTTCGAGATCGGTTTCGAGTTAGGGGATTTGTTTCCATTTATGGTTGGCCCCTCATCTGGGAGGTTAGGTTGTATGATGTCTATGCTTTAGTTATGCATTACTTGTGTTTAATAAATAAATATATATGTATAAATATATATACACATATATATTGTTGCGATACTTACCTTGTGACCATTTGTCCCACATTGAAAATGTGAGATTCTTCAACACATTTATAAGATAAGGTGGACTGCTTCTCTCATAGTCAATTGGTTTTGAGATGGATGTCCACCTCTTCTAATATGGCATCAAAGCTACAAATTATTAACCTTTGACTTTCTAAAAAATGACATTATTTTGAGGGGACATATCGAAGATACTCAGCTTGTGACCATTTGTTTTAAAGTGATTTTGAGTAGTTTCCGAATTCTAAATTTTTACAAAAATAACTCTAATTTTTAAGACATTTGGAGGGATTTACGAGTTAAAACTTATAGTTTTCGTCACTTGGTCTTTTCCAATTTTTTTATTATTTATTATGAAAAACATGATAAATGTTTGCAGTAGGTTCTTGAGTGAGCCTATAGTTTAAAATCAGTTGTTTCGAGGCAGTTAGATTACCGCTCAGCAGCATTAAATCATAGTTATGTTTTGAGGTAATTATAAATAGAATTAAATAAGAACAATTATGATTGATTAATAAAAGTTAAAAAAAAAAAAAAGAAATGGATATTAATTATATGGAGATTTTTCCTCCAAGAGATAATCTGAATGAGACATTGGAGAGGACCCATTGGCAGGCACCAAACAGGCATGCACTAGCGGTGTGGAATGGCCACAAAAAGGTGTCCAAGTTGGGAAGGTTGAATTGATGGGCCAATATGTTCTTTCTCCTTCTCAATATACTATCACTTTCTATTCTCCTTTGGAACATTTGAAAAGCCATTACTTAATGAAAAGCCGCACACAAGTTTTTTAAGAGAAGATTTTGATTGAATGCATATAGCTAGGGGAATGCATTTTTTTTTTAAAGTTAGAATTGAAGGTCTGATCTCAATGTTAATAACACCATATTTTATGTTAATTAAATTATGTTCATATGAATTTAAAATGGAGATCTATTAAAACCAAAAACGAAAAGAGAGCCTCATTCTTACCATTTTCTACTTTAAATAAGTGAGTTGGATGTCATAGTCACACTAGCAAAATGGTGACTTTTTGGTACTTGCTCTAATTTGACGAGCAAGTCAACTGAACAAAAACACAAAGCGGGTAGCAGTACTACTGGTGCAACCTCCCTCGCGGGTGTAATGAAAAAGTTTTCCAAAAGGGTAAAAGGAAGGTTTTGAAATGCTTTTATCTTTGAAAAGTTATATAACAAGATGTAATAAGGACCAGTTCAACTATATATGTTGCATTCATCATATAACTTGATAAGGTGACAAACGTGTCATACTTTCTTATAGTACATTTTGGAACATAATTGATATGACACTCATGCATATGAAATGACGAGAAGTTAATTAGGGCTAGGAACCATAGGTATGACCTCCATGGATGTGCCCTGATGGTCGGTTTTGGGCTAAGTCAATTCTCATGGGGTCTTAGCTCTATTGGCATAACTTCTGAACGTTGCAACTTGGAAGTGCAACGATCATGAATGTTACTTGGACTCGGTCGACCCTTAAGGGATCCTAGCCCTTTTGACTAACCCTTTAAATGTCGGTTCTTGGGTTGGCCAACCCTTGGGGGTCCTGGCCCTCTCGACATAACTTTCGGATGTTAGAACTTGGAAGCGCAACGATCATGAATGTTACTTGAACTCAACGACCCTTAGGAGTACTTGCCTGCATGGCTGATCCCCGTGGGGTCCTAGTCCTCTAGCCAAGCCTTTTGGAGGTTGGTTCTGGGCTTGTCCGACCCTCGGGGATCATGGCCTCCATTGTTGACCCCCTGGGGTCAATACCTTCTTTGGCCGACTCCTGGGAAGGTCGGATTGACTTTAGTCACTGTTCGAGTGGGCCTAGGTCTTGTCCAGGTATTTCGAGGAAATTTTTGCCTATAACAGCCAATAAGAGTAGTAACTCAATGACATTAGTGTAGACTGGATGATCAAAAAGTTACAGGTTCAAATTTTCCACTCTCGTTATTGTGTAAACTAAATTTTTTTTTAAAAAAAATCATTAGTTAAATAAGGTTTAGAAGATTATTTAATGAAGAAAATTGAAAGTCTTTATATCTTTTTTTTATCAGAATTCCATTTCTAATCAAGATTATTTGAATATTAGCTTCTATTTCTCTTAAACAATGAAATTTCTAATTCTATTATTATCCTTTGACTATTGACTTCAAACTTTAAACATATATAAAAATTGAAATACTTATTTGTTTAAAACATCTTCTTTTTTTTTTTTATCAATTTATATATTTTCTCAACATCCTTATAAAACTGAGCACTTAAAATTTTGTTGAACATGAACATTTACTATCTTGGATGTTGTTGTAAGCTAAAATATCTCGAAAGATTCGGAAGAGGTTGGGACCCACACAAAGGGTAAATAAGCCAACGCCGGCCCCCCAGGAGTCGGCGTTGCCCGAGGTCGGCCAAATGGAGGTCACAACCCCCGGGAGTCGGCCGAGTCCATACCGACCTCCCGGGGTCGGCCCTTGCAGCCTCACCCTCCTCGGGTCCGACAACGAGTAGGTCAATTCGAGTGGGCTGATCATGGAGGTCAGGACTCTCCCATAGTCGACCAAGCTCAAGTAACGTATGGAAGCGCTGCATCCCGTGGCGTCCTCGGTTACAACAAGTAGGTCAACCCGAGTGGGTTGGTCGTGGAGGTTAGGACTCTTCTGTGAACGAGTCGACCGAGTCTAAGTAACATTTAGAGGCGTCGCACCCCGTGGCGTCCCCCGTTACAACGAGTAGGTCAGCCCGAGTGGGTTGGTCGTGGAGGTCAAGACTCTCTCCAAGAGTCGACCGAGTCCAAGTAATGCAGGCGGATGCTGCACCTCATCGCGTCCCCGGTTACAACGAGTAGATCAACCCGAGTGGGTTAGTCGTGGAGGCGAAGACCCGTAAAAGTTGACCAAGCCCAAAGCTGACCTCTAGTAAGGACGGTCGAGTAGGCTAACCCAGGTGGGTTAGTCGTGAAGGTTAGGACTAATGAATGTCTATAGATTTTTAATAATTGTATCTAATGAATAACAAAACTACTTATTCGATTCCATTTTGATACAATAAAATTTTGATTTAGTTTTTATTTTTTATCTCGATTTTTCATTTTATTTTTAATTTGGTTTCAAATATTTTTATTTTATTAACCAAATAATATTTTCTATAAATAATTTAATATTTACATATTTATTTTTTCACATCTAAATTTATTTTTCCATCGTTTTTTTTTTTTTTTTTTTTTTTTGTTAGCATTTATATTTAGATCCATTGTTTTTATATTAGTTATTTTGTGAACCACTAGAATCAAATCAATATATTTTCATTTTTTAGAATATCAAATTGAATTATGGATTTTATTCTAAAAACGGAACCATCCCTTATGGATTTAGTTTGGGTTTGAGTTTATTAATTTTTTTATATTTTTCTATAACATCCTTCCTAATCAACCCTTCCATTTTATTTATTTTGTGCCAAACTTTCCGCCGTTATCTTCGATCATTACCCAGAAAAACAAAAACAATGAACAAAACTTCATGTCTTTCCCAGCTAAAAACTACTTTATAATGCTAACCATTTTCTTTCGCCAAACCCATCTTCACAAATTCCAATCCAAAGATCATCTTCAAAATGTTAATTTCCCATCTCTTAACTTATCTACTCATTGCTTTCTCCCCTGCTTCTGCTCAGTCAACAATGGGGTTGCAGATGTTGACTCCAGGAAACTCCATGGCCGTAGAGAACAAAAACCATTTCTTAATTTCTCCAAACAAAACATTTTCATCTGGGTTTTATCAAGTGGGCAACAATTCATATTGCTTCTCAATATGATTCACAAACACCCTCGACAAAACCATTATCTGGATGGCAAACAGAGACAAACCCGTCAACGGTCACCAATCTCGATTGACTCTCAACCCCGATTCAAATCTGGCGTTGACTGACGCCGACGGGACACTCATTTGGTCAACCGACACAATTTCCAACGGCCAAATCCAACTCAAACTTCTCGAAACCGGAAACCTCGTAGTCACGAATCAATCCCAACATTTCATTTGGCAAAGCTTCGATTTCCCAACCGACACTCTGCTTCCAACACAACAGTTTCTCAAGACATCAACTTTAATCTCGATGGGAAGCAAAGCCACTTACTAATCAGGATATTACTACTTCAAATTCAACGACGACAATGTTTTGAATCTCATTTACAACGATCCTTCAGATTGGACAAAAGGGTGTAAACCGTCTACTAATTTGACGTGTTTTTCTAATTCTTCAAAGGAAGTTGATTTTATTCCTCCTCCTAATACGGATTACTTCGGTTACGATTGGACTTATGCACAAGACGTATCCGTTGAAGTGTGTCAGAATATTTACCTTCGTAGCCGTGAGTGTTCTGGTTTTGGATATGCACTTGATGGCTCAGGACAATGTTATCCCAAAACTGCTCTTTGTAACGGTTATCGGAAGTTCGATCTTGCGGTTCAGATGTTTGTGAAGGTTCCGAAGGGTGTAGTAATCGCCATCACTCAACATGAGCTTAATGATTTGAATTTTGTTCGGAATCAGAGCTTGTTTTGAGCAGACATATGTATGGGGGAAAGGGCGATAAGTTTCATTATGTCGGGTTGTTGATTGGAGTGGTGGTGACGGTTGGGGTGAGCGAGGTTGTTTTCGTTGGTTTCGGTTGGTGGTTCGTGTTTCGAAAGCGGGTGCGTGAAGAGTTGGTTAACCTGGGGTACATTGTGTTAGCCATGGGGTTCAAAAGATTCTCATATGATGAATTGAAAAGAGCAACTAAAAACTTTAAACAAGAGATTGGGAAAGGAGGGTTTGGAACTGTTTACAAAGGAGAATTGGAGGATGGAAGGATTGTGGCAGTGAAGAGATTGGAAGGGGTTTTACAAGGAGAGGCAGAGTTTTGGGCAGAGGTCAGCATAATTGGAAAGATCAACCATAAGAATTTGGTGAAATTATGGGGTTTTTGTGCTGAAAAACATCACAAGATGTTAGTTTATGAGTATGTCCCAAACGGGCTTCTATTCTCCAATTCCTCCGAAGAAAGATTAGAATTTGACCAAAGATACAAAATCGCAGTCGGAACGGCAAAGGGTTTATCGTATTTGCACGAAGAATGTTTCGAATGGGTTCTTCATTGCAACGTCAAGCCTCAAAATATACTTCTCGACGACGCTTTGTTGCCGAAAGTTGCCGATTTTGGAATGTCGAAGCTTTTTCTAGAGATCAATGAAAGCGGGTTCTCGAAGGTGCGAGGAACACGAGGCTATTTAGCACCATAATGGATGATGAACCTCAAGACGATGGCATTGTTCTGTTAGAGCTTCTCAGTGGAAAGAATGCATCAAATTTTCGATCGATACGTATTATCGGAGAAGAAGACGATGGTGATGGATGCACGGATTTGGTTAAGTGGATGATGAAGAGTATTGAAAAAGGTGAAGTAAAGAAAGGGTTGGATCCAAGCATGAATTTAGGAGTTGAACAAAATGAGAAAATGGAAGTTTTATTGATAGTGGCTGTTCAATGTGTAAGAGAAGATCGAAGCCCTGAGGCCTGCAATGAGTAGAATTGTAGAACTTCTTACCTGCTTTGAACAACCTAACTAGCAAAGGAGATGTTTGAGTTTTTAAGTATAATGTCAAATTTTTTATTTAAACTTGTGTGAATTTTATCAGTTTAACCTACAAAACTATTATATAACGAACAAACCAAAGCGTGAATTTTTGTTCATATATTTATAAATTTGTTACATTTTAGTCTTTTTGTTTCATATTTTTTTATTAAAAAGATAAATTTTGAAATTGATTCTTATGACAAGCGTGAATTTAATTTTAATCTAAAATTTTTCAATAATAATAACAAATTTAACAAAAAGAAAATGATGATACCAAATATGATCTCGAACTATAAATTTATTTTTGAGTCAAAATGATCTACAAAAGAGAATTTGAGTGAAAATCCGGTGAACTAACATTGACACTCTGACCTTAAGTTAGAAACCTCCTTTTAGACAAGTAGATGAAAAAAATGTGTTCTATCATACCTTTCTCATTCTTTTGTTGGATGTTTATTCAAGTGCAAGATTGAACTGTTGAAAAAGTGGTGATATTGTAATGGTTATTCTATTTAAGTGTCCACTTATAGCGGCAATTACTCAATTGATTGTTTTACCTTTGGAGTTTTGCTTTTTTACACTCAATGCAGATGCTTCTGGCTTTCAGGTATGCATTGACTCGACGTTAATAATGTCACTTGGTTTCTTTGAATGCACGTCGACCTCGTTGAACGAGGATCAACGTCGTTCTAGAGTGAACCGATCCCTTAAAGGATCCGGTGTCGTTCCCTTTGTAAAAGATCGATGGTGCCTCCCTCTCACAAATGATTGGGCGTTGCCTAGTTGGTCTCCAACCGGGTATCAAACCATGGTAATGTGGTGGATGGGTGTTGCTTGATTTGGCTATTCCTTCTTTAATGAGTTACTATTTTGCTCGTATAATATTTATTCTCACTTTTGATTTTGCCTCTTGGGTTTCTTTGGCATAGCCATCGTAACGACCCATTAAAAGTAAATTTATGGTCTTAATTGAATTCATCGCATTTTCATCGAATGCACGAGGATCGGCGTCCTTCTAGAGAGATTGGCGATGTCGCCCTGGCACTCGATCTCCTAAGGAATCGGTAGTGCTACCTGATCGTGGATGTCGATCCCTTTAGAGGTCAACAATATCGCTTAGTTGGTCCTTGGCCGGGAACTGAGCTATTTCCATGTAGTCGATGGTGTTACTTGACCTAGTATTTCCTTCTTTAATGGGTTAAATACATTGCTCATATAACATAAACAACATAATACAAACATACTTATGAATATACAAAAAAATTAAAAAAATAATAAATACATAAATAAAAAACTAATATAACTCCCAAAAAATATCAACAAACTTATTATTGGGTGATTTTGGGAAGGTAAATGAGAATGATTATATGAAGAATGGAAGTAAGGAGGAAAATGAGAAAAGAGAATGTTTATGGGGAGAATGATTATTTGTTTTTGGGTGAGATGAATGATTACTGAGTGAATAATTAATTTTGTTTGAGATAAGAGAATGATAATAAGGAAAATAAAATAATGAATATAATGTGAATGAAAAATAGTGATGAGAAGAATAAAAAAATCTTATATGAATAATATAAAAGAGTTTGGAGGAAAATAAAAAAATAATTAAAAAAATAGAAAAAAAAGATTATGGACATTTTAACCGTGGTCCCTTTATTAATAGTAGTCCAAACACACCATGAATATTAATTGAAGTGTTACGTTGGAAACCAAACTAGAAAACTAGAAAAGAGTAAACAAAATGGTATTTTAACATGTTCATATTTCTTTATCAACAATTGAATTAATTAAATGACAAATAATTTGCTAGTAAGAAAGACAGAAAATTACATTTTACAAACCTAATTGAATGGTTATGATATTAATGAAATAAAATTTTAAGATATTTTGTAATCAAAACCTTAATAATGAAATTACTTTATTATTTGTATTTTTATTATTATAATTTTTTTTTTTTTTTTTTTTTTTTTTGATAATAACAGAGGAGACTACCATAATGTTCAACTGGATTGCGACCCATCAAAAAAAATTAACATGCCACTAATGATAACTTAATAAAGAATATAAAAAAAAATAACTTTAAAAGTTTTTTATATAAAAAAATGAAGATTCTCTTACACAAATGTCATTTGATGATGCCCATAAGTCGCTCACTATCCATTGGCAAGGCCTTCAAAGAGCTCATGGAGAGAGTATACACACAAATGTTTTGATCAATAATTACAGAGAAAGGATAATTTGAGTACTTAAAAAAAATATATTGTAAATTGTTTTACGAAAATAATAATTCGTTTAAATAAAAATTTTAAATAATGATTATTATTTTTTGATAGTTGTACAAAAATTTAGGATATGTTTAGCTAAGGTGAGAATGGAAAGAAAATGAGTAGATAAATTTAAAACAAAAATTAATGATTAATACGATAAAAATTAATGGACAAACAATTGAAATCGACACTACTCTTCCTCCCTTCCTAATCATTTCCATTGCACTAAACATATTGGAAGAAACATCTCACCAGATAAAAGAGTCAAAACTCTCGTCTTCATGCTCTATAATCCGAATTTGATTCGTTTGTGATTGTTCACATGTATGAGATATATTTTCTTTTCAATCATGATTTGGAATTAGGAATATAGACAGAAACTCCAATATTGGTCGGAGAGTCAACGGAAAAAGACATTAAATTCATCCTGTCCTCACTATACAATTCAATAAAAGGAAACTTTATCATTAAATTATTCTTCCAATTACTAAAATTGAATACTATGAAAAATTGTAACTTCTTTTTCAAGCTTGTGTGGAAATTTTAACAACAATGTTAAGAAAAAGAACTTCTTGTCAATCAAAAAAAGAAAAAAAAAACTTTAATTAATATATCATGTTTTTTAAAATTTTAAAATCTTTTTACATTTATTAAGACTATCTTGACTTATTATTGTCAACATAATTGTCTACTGTTGACATTCCCATTAATTGCAATTATTGAACTTTTAAATATTAAATTTTAGGATTTTGTACTTAACTTCAATCAAGAAAAATGGATAGTTTGAATGAAGTTAAATCGATAGAAAATAATGAACTAAAGTTCATTTCAAAACACTCAATCTATTTAGATGCATTCATAACAATTTTTTTTGATCATAAGCATCTTCATGTGCGTTGGAATGTTCATAGCCAGTAAGAAGTTCTACAACTCTACTCATTGCTGGTCTCATGTTTCGATCTTCCCTCACACATAACAGAGCAACTTTCAATAATATCTCTATCTTCTTCTTGTTTTGATCGTCTTTAATCACCAATCTTGGATCCATCACTTTCTCAATTTCACCATTCTCGTAACTTTTCGCTATCCATTTCACTAGATCAGTGCTATTACCCGACGATTCAAAACCATATGCATTCTTTCCACTTATCAGCTCCAACACAACAATTCCATAGCTATAAACATCAGCCTTTGCATCAATCTTGAGGTTCATCATCCATTCCGGAGCTAAATACCCTCGCGTTCCTCGCACCGTCGAGAACCCGCTTTCATCTATCTCTCGAAAAAGTTTTGACATTCCGAAATCAGCTACTTTCGGCTCCAAACCCTCGTCGAGAAGTATATTCTGAGGCTTCACGTCGCAATGAAGAACCCATTCAAGACATTCTTCGTGCAAATACGACAAACCCTTTGCCGTTCCGACTGCGATTTTGTATCGTTGGTCGAATTCTAATAGTACATCAGAAGAAGAGTTGGGGAAGAGAAGTTTGTCTAATGACCCATTTTCGACAAACTCATAAACTAACATTTTGTGATGTTTTTCAACACAAAAACCCCATAATTTTACTAAATTCTTGTGGTTGATCTTTCCAATTATGCTGACCTCTGCCCAAAACTCTGCATCTCCTTGTAAAACTCCATCTAATCTCTTCACTGCTACAAATCTTCCATCTTCCAACTCGCCTTTGTAAACAGCTCCGAACCCTCCTTTTCCTATCTCTTGTTTAAAGTTTTTAGTTGCTATTTTCAATTCATTATACGAGAATCTTTTGAACCCCATGGCTAAAACAATGTAACCCATGTTCACCAATTCTTCACTTACTCTGTTTCTAAACACATTCCACCAACCAAACCCAACAAAAATCAATTCGCTAATTCCAATTGCAACCACCACTCCAATCAACAACCCCATATACCGAAACTTAATGCTCTGCTCTGCATATACATGATTAGAACCAAAAACAATTCCAGAAGCAGAGCAATTCAAATCATCCACGTGTTGTTGATTCAACACATTGCTTTTTCTTACTTTGATGAACATAACCACAACCGTGCCGGGTTTTCGATACCCATTATGCAGAGCAATTTTAGGATAGCATTGCCCTGTTCCATCTAATGCATATCCAAATCCAGTACAATCGCAGCTACTAAGACAGAGATTCTTACACGTTTCAAGAGAGATTTCTTGTGCATATTCCCAATCATAACCGAAGTAATCAGTATTAGGAAGAGAAATGAAATCCATTTCTTCTGAAGAATTACACTTCAAGTTGACTACTGGTTTACATCCTCTGCTCCAATCTGAAGGATCGTTTCTGATGAAACCGGGTGGACAAATGCAAGCCGGTAATGGGTCATATTCACAAATACCATATTCTCCACATAACCCATGTACCATACAAGCATCTATACGTGCACCGGAAGGAAGCCACGTGATCGTCCAGTTGCCGGTTGATTCATCGAGGCTATACAATCTCAAAACTCCATCGTAATCAATTGTTAATCTCCGCTTCGGACCCAACCCATAATCCGAAGCATTGAATTGTAATTTGTCACTCGATTTGAAACCCCCCATTTTGTTTAGAATTGCGATTCTTGAGCTGTTATAAGGAGATCGACCATTAACGAAAACTGTTACCATTGTGTCCGGCCAATAGATGCCGGAAAGTGAAGGGCCGTTGTATATAAGATTCAGTACATTGAAATCATTGAATTTGAAGTAATAAACACCTGATAAATATATACCTCGATTCTGTATTGATATCAAAGTTGAAGTCTTGAGAAACAATTGCTCCGGAAGCAGAGTATCTAAGGGGGAGTCGAAGCTCTGCCAAATGAAATGTTCTGATTTGTTCTTCACTACGAGATTTCCGGTTTCGAGAAGTCGGAGTTCGATTTCGCCGCCGGAAAATGTGTCGGAGGACCAAATGGCGGTGCCGTCGGCGTCGGTTAACACCAAATTGGAATCGGCGTTGAGGGTCAGTTTAGATTTCTCGCCGTTCACCGGTTTGTCTCTGTTTGCCATCCAAACGACGGTTTTTTCGAAGCTTTTTGTGTACCAAATTGAAAAGCAATACGAATTGTTGCCAACTTTATAAAACCCAGATGAAAACGTACCATTTGGGGAGATTAAGAACTGATTTGCGTCCTCGACGGCTATGGAGTTTCCCGGAGTGAGGTTCTGCAACGCCGGTGGCGGCGGCGCGGCCCAAGTGGCGGAGGAAGCTAGTAGTAAAGAGAGAAAGAGATAGGAAAGAAGCATTTTGAGAATGGAGTTAGTTGTCGAAGTGCAGAGGGCAGTGGTCTTTATAAGGTCAATGGCGGCCATGAACAGCGAATTCGTCAAAGATGGCTGGGAGAGGAGACATTAAAAATTATATTTTGGATCGTCGTTTTGCGTAAGAACTTAGCCTCTGGATTGGGTTAAGTGGTTAACCCATTTTTTCCACTTGCCATAGTTCAATGTTCTGTCATGTAATGTATATCAACTACTTTCTTCTTTCTTTCTTTCGGAAACAAGCTAGAGATATCAAACACAACCTGATCAATAGCTAGCGGAATTAATATAGGTCCCGTCACAAGTTCAAATCACCCGTAAGTGCCTCCTTACTTTTCCTCTACGAAAGGACATATTACGAGTGGGATTCTTGATATCAAGTTAAACATTTCCTGAACTTTCTTGGTTTATTTCTTGCAGACTTCTGCCTTTCTTCTACTTGGACCGCAGTCCCTAGGACGTGAGCCGGACTAGGAACGACCCTCTTATACATGGGTCAGGCTATGCACGATCCACAAGAGACTTGGGTCGGACTATGCATGACCTCTTTTTTTCGTGGGTAGGACTATCCATGACCTCTCCGGGCCAGAGTTGGACAATGCGCGATCCCCTAGAACGTGGATTGGATTATGTATGATACTCCTCAAGTACAAGTCAAGTATTGTCATATCCTCTATTAAGTTCATTTCTTGCGTGTTTTTGCCTTTATGGGCTTGGATCGCAAGGCTCTTGCCAATTTTATTGAGGCATAAGATAAGTAATATATTAGTAATGTCGATAGCCACTATTTTCTTTTCCCAACAACAATTTTAAAAGTGTCTGTAGTATTCTTTTTGATAGAAAAATAAGTACATAATTAAGAGGTAATTAGTTCAAATATTTTCATTAAAAAAAAAAGTGTTTGTATGTTATAATATATATTGAAGAAAAGTTTTTTAAAATGTCAAAATTATTAATTTATGACTCTCATGTTTAATGAAACAATCAATGATAAAAATATTTACTTTTGAAATGGACAAAATGAAAACTTCATCGGAGATCTAAAAATGTACTTTCCCTAATATATTTTATATTTTATGTAAGTGGTAAGAATTAAATAAGTTAGGTTATTCCCATTGATCGAACACATAATTGTAAATGGGGTCAAAATGATGATATATTAATTAAATTAATTAAAAATCGATGTGTATATATTAATTATATATAACCTTGAAATTAGTTAACGTAGAATATGTGTATTTAAAATATTACTGGCACCAGTTTTTTTTTTCCTTTTAGTACAATTTACACCAGTTTTGTGATATAAAATCAAATGCAATTTTATTTGAAGTTGTTGAAACAAATGTTGATAGGAAGATGAGCAATCGTGAATATTATTTTTATAATGAGAAAAATTTACCTACTTTATTTATATGTTGAGTTTATTTTTTAAGGTAAAATATGAATATTCATTTCAAAATTACATTTGAGCTTAATAAACTCCGAAAATATATTAAAAATTTTGAATATCTATCTTAAAACTAACCAAAGTAATCTATTTATCTTCTATTTAGATATTTTTTCACTTTTCTTATACGAACAATTGTGAATGTTCGATAATATTTGATACCACACAATCATTTGTTTTTTTTTTTTATCGTTTTTTTCTGTTAAAAAAAATTGTTTAAAATTATATGATGCCATCCATGTAAAATATAGTAGCACTATACATATATATATATATATATATAAAAAAAAAAAAAAAAAAAAAAAAACAGAAAAGTTTTCCTGATTTATAAATATGCTACTCGTTATATATTTTGATGTTTAGGGTCAACTTGTAAAAAGAGGGAAAAGGTATCGCCACTTGATCATCCACTTGCGCCACTTGATGGTACATTATTATTCTTATTATTATTATTAATTAACTAATTAATTATTAATATTATTAAATTATTAAATTATTATTTGGACAAATTATTAATTTAGTCTTTATCATTTCACGAAAGTTAGTTTAGTTCACGTGATTTAAAAATTTAGATTTTAATCTGTATGCTTTGAAGAAATATAAAATTTAGTCTATATAATTGGAAGAAATATAAAATTTAGTTCTGAAGAAATAAAATTTAATTTATATAGTTTGATAAAACCTAAAAAATAGTTTATGATATTCGTAAATCGTAATTAAGTACGTAGATGTAATGTATACATTATCTGTCTTTTATCTAATCAATTACTTATCTCACACTCTCATCATTAAACATAAACATAACTAACTTTTAGGTATTTTATTTACAACAATTACGAACAACATATTATCTTTTTTAAATTTTATCAAATCTTAAGGACTACATTTTAATTTTGAAAATCATAGAAATTAAATTGTAAATTTTTCCAAAATACATAAACTAAAATATAGATTTTCCGGTTAAATTTTAACTTTCTTTAAATCTTATGGACTAAATTTATAATTTACTCTCTGTTATTATTAAACACGTGGCTAATGAACCTGGGTTGTTAAAATGATTCCTATTATGGCTAATAAAGTTAACTCTAATGATATAATTGTATAAACCAATTAGAAAAAAGTTAGAATTTTGACTCATAATTATTAATAACTTACAAAAATGTATTTTTTACTTTTGAAATTAAAAGTTTTTTTTTTTGACGTATTTGGGATCGGGAAGAAAAAAAAAAATAATTGATGCGATGATAATTCAAACAAGAAAAAGATTCCTTCTCTTACGTTCGTTTCTTTTTTTTTTTCTTTTTCAACATACCAAACATAATTTATGTTTTTTGAATTTAGTAATGTTACTAGCAAATATATTTTATAAAACTATTTTTTGGCTGATGTGAAGAGTATAAATTCTAAAAACAACATAGTGTTTGTTTAGCATCTCAATTTTGATTTTTCAAATTTTAAAATGTATAATTATATATATTTTTTTAAAACTAATTACTATATGGTTTCGTGTTATAAATTGAATTTATTTTGTTTAATTCAAATGTGAATGATATAATACATCATGAATTATGTGATATAAAAGATAATAACTATACAAGATTTATAATAAAAAAAAATGTGTTTATAAATAAATTACAATTAATTTATGTTTAATATAATATTTACTTGTGCAGTTACCCCTAATTTCTTCTATAAATATATTATGAAACACAGTTTATATATATATATATATATATATTTTAGTTTAATAATTAGGTGATTATTTAAATCCATGATGTAAGTCATTAATCTAGTATAGTATACTAATATTATTGAATTATTGTTTTGGACATTACATTTTTCAACTATTTTTTAAATTGAAATCTAGTTTTAAATTTGCTTCTTGAAATATTTTAATAAAATTTCAAAATTTTAATTTCAGATAGGCAAAAAAATGGAAACTCTTACTTACTCACGTTTTTTTGTACGTAATCTTATAGTTATTTTTTTTATTAAAAAAAGAAGAAGAAGTAATATTATAGTTATTTAAACGTGAAATGAAATTTAGTCAAATCTTTTATGGCTAAAATAATGTTTTTAGAAATTTTGATTTTCCGTTTTTTGAGACGAGAACAATTTAGTAGGTAATGTCGGCTTACGTTTTTGCAGCCCAGCTACATGTCCCTTTATAATTTATCCAAAATTATTCACTTTTATAATCTATTTGATTTTTTTTTTTCTTTTGTTGAAATTGAGTTATTTATTATTATTATTATTTTAAATTGCCAATGGTTTTATTTTCCGTCCTTTTTGTGATTTTTTTTTTTAAAACTAGGTCCTTTTGATAAACATTTATTTTTGGTCGTTTATTTGTTGCGTGAAAGTTAAATTATGTCATCTATTTTTGTTGATTTTAATTATATATTGAAATATATTTGTTTTTATATTTTATAGTTGAGATCCTCTACATGAAGCATGTAAGTATGTGTTAATTGACATTATTGATGCCGAAAAATGGTCAACTAGGATCAACGGTAGAGATTTATTTACCGATGACGAATTTTCTTGCAAAACAACGAAAATTAGGCACATCGATGTGGTGTGAGTCATAGGGCCTCTGATGCCTAGGTCAGTAATGTATTTTATGAGAGTTTAGAGAGAGCTTGAGAGCTTAGGATTAGCTTATAAGGATTATAAACATATTTCATCTCAACCCAGCTTGGATTCAAATGGAGGATGACTTGACATTTTATAGCAGTCGGACTCGTAATCGCTGCAACTCAGTACTTAATGGTCGCTTGATGGTCTGTCGTTTGTAACGTCGACCATTAAGCCGGGAATGAATATCAGCGTAAACCCCCTGACCGTTACACTTGAGAGGTGTAACGATCTTGTCTCTAGGGTTACTTAGACTCGGCCAACCTTTGCAGGTCCTCACCTCCACGGCCGACCCCTTAAGGATGTGGGCCTTCTCGGTATAACTCCAGGACATTATCTCTTTGGGGTGCAATGACCTAGGATGTTACTTGGACTCGGTCGGCTCTTTGGGGAGCCCTGACCTCCACGTCTTTCCTCCCTTTAGGGGGATGTTCACCTTCGACCGTCCCCTCATGGATCAGCTTTGGACTCGGTCCATCATGACTTCTATGACTTTCCCCCTTTGGGGGTGTTCGCCTTTAGTGTAACTCATGGTCGTTATCAGCGGATCTAGTCGTCACTTGGACTCGACCGGCTCTTAGGAGAGCCCTAACCTCCACAACTTTCCCCCCTTAGAGGGTGTTCGCATTCGGTCGTCACTAAAAGATCGATTTTGGACTCGGTCACTAATGACCTCAACGGCTTGCCCCCTTTAGTAGGTGTTCTCCTTCGGAGTAACTTCTGGCCGTTATCAGCGAATCTAGTCATCACTTGGACTCGGTCAACTCCCAGGGGAGTTCTAACCTCCACAGCTTTCCCCCTATGGGGTGTTCGCCTTATTTGGCTGACTCCGAGAGGGTTGAGGCTGCAAGAGCCGACCCCTATGGGGTCGAGGCCTTCTTTTGTCGACTCCTGGGGGGTCGGGATGAGCTTGGCCGACCCCTGAGGGTTGTGGCTTCCCTTGGCCGACCCCGGGAGGGGTCCTAGCCTTGTCCGAGTATTTCATGATATTTTAGCCGATAACAGACATCAATAAATTAATTAAGAATTACGTATGTTTTCAAATGCGACCATTTCATTGAAGATGTAGACGAACTCATCTTCATTTTCAAAATTCGTTATTTCTTTATCTATTTTTTCAGATAAATATACTTATCACTTTTTTATAGGTCATTGTCTATAAAAGACTAATATTTTATCGGTCTAACTTAGGTTTCGTTTGATAATTGTTTTATTTTTATTTTAGTTTTTTTTTTAATTTAAGCTTACAATTACTATTCAAACAAATAATTTTTATTAGTTCTCTATCTACTTCTTGTGTTTTTAAAAATCAAATAAAAAATTAGAAAACTACAAAAAATAGCTTTCAAATATTTGTTTGATTTATAAAATTTGGTTAAAATTCACATATTTACTTAAAACAGAAGGCACTAATTATAAGATAAAATTTCAAAAAAAAAAAAAAATCAAACCCACGTTTATTAAAAAAAATTTATAAAAAGAACGGAAATAAAACCACTAAAGCAAAGGAAATTGTTTCCGCGTACAGTGCCCTAGGTTTTGGCCATTTAAAATTATAATAATAAGTCAATTTTACAAACATTAAATAATAATAATAATATCAAATTAAAATTTAAGAAAAAAGTACAATGATCTTGGGCCAATTACAAGGTAACAAATCAGCAAAAATGAAAGCAGTCCATGGTAAAACTCTCGTATGGCACGGGAGCCCTATATTTGGACTATGTGGCAACTGGCACCTAATGATGCCACACAATTTTTTTTTGAAAAAATTGTACACACCAATAAATAAAGTATGATGTTTATATCAATTAAGTCTATAAACTTTCAATTTGAGCAATCATTCTCCAAAGTTTAAAAAGTGTTGCAATTAACACATTTAAATTAATTTTAGGAGATTTTCACACGTGTGCTTAACGTAAAATTGTCCAAAAAAATATTTTATATTTCTTTTGCCTCTCTAAAAGCCTATAAATAGAAAAATTCATAATTTCTTACCTCTTATAAATTTATAATGAAAATTTTATAAACTAATCGATTTTTTAAATGTGTATATTTGTTAATTAATGAGTCTCAATATCATAGTAATTTTTCGAAGAATATTTTTTTAATTAAAAAATTGAAAAACATTAAAATTTTGAATAAAAAAAAATTAAAAAAAAAAATAATGGATGACTTTTTTTTATTAAATTGTTAAATTTTTTATTTATTTGTTGAGTTATTATTAGTTGTAGCGTTCAGTTTCTAGATATTATATTAATAATTAATGATATTTTATGTCAAAAAAAAATTCGAAATTTTTGTTAATAATTAATCATTTTTTAAAAATCTTCTTGAAAAAATTATTATGATACGGAAAATATCATTAATTATAAAATATCCACGCATTTAAAAAATCCATTAATTTACAAATTTTTCATTATAAGTTTATAAGGGTTAATGAGTTATTAATTTCTCTAGTTATAAGCTTTTAGAGAGACAAAAGAAGGACTAAATATTTTTTGGACAATTAGTCCTTTTCACACATGTGAAAAACTCTTAAAATTGACTTAAATGTATTAATTGTAACGCTTTTCAAACTTTAGGGCAAGTGATTGCTCAAATTAAGAGTGTAAGGACTTAGATTGTTACAAACACTGTACTTTTGGGGAGATTTGTGCAATTTTCCTAATTTTTTAATAAGTAAAAATATCAAAAAGTAAATAAATTTGTGTGGCAACTAATGGTGCCATATAATCCAAATGTAGGACTCCCCTACACATTGTGTAGGGGAGTTTTACGTATCTCTGGATATTTGATGTCTCTTCTCATAGATGGTGACGTGTGTGTGTTTTTTTTTGTTTTTTTTTTTAATTTAAAAAAATAAATAATAAATAAAACTTATGTGTTGCACAAAGCACCATAAACTTAGACTTTATCCAAATAATCCCCTTATCTAAATTGTTCTCTTTTAAAAATAGGCAAAATTCATGTTCTTAAATGGACAATCAATATATAGGTCGTTGGCTTTGTTAAAAATAAATTAACTAAAACCATATTTTCCATGCATTTTGCAAACTAACCATTGTTTTTAGAAGTTCACTAAATAATAAATGATAAAAGAAAACTTATTTCTTTTTTAATAACTACCCAAATCCTTCCAAATGCATACATAACATTATTTGATGTTACAAATTTTTTTTTTTTTAATATTGCTGAAACAAAATTTTGTAACATCAATAGAGCCACATATGTATTGAAGAGGGTTGCCTCTGTATTTATAAGTGTAGCTCGAAGTTTTTCTCATAATAAATTTAAAGCAAAAAAAAGTATGTTAATATACCAACTAGAGTGTAGTTCTAATACCATAAAGTTTAACCTAATAATCAAGAGAATGAGCTCAAATTTTCATTCTAAAATGTTGTGAATAATTAAAAAAAACCCTAGTATTTTAACAATATATTTTGAGAATCGAATATAATAAAAGACTATAAAGTATAATGAATTTAACGGCAAGTTTCTATGTCGTCAATACACTATTATAAACTATTTTAATAATGAATTAAAACAAATATATGTAATGCAAGAACAATAGCTCAATAACATCAATATATACATATGAATCAAAATGTTTGATCTCCACTGATTCTGTTGAAGTTGTCTGTCACCGAATTGATTGAATTAATTGAATGTTACAAACTTCAATCAGTTTCACTTGATAGACTTCGAATCATTAAACTTTTAATTGATGAACTTTAATAAATTTACTATAATAGTGAAATACGAGAGTTTTGAAACGTTGGATGAGCGTAGACTACTTTTAAATGAGTGATAGACTACCAAAAAATTGATTGAAGTCAAAACAAAAAATGATTGACACTCTCAAATCAAAAAACAATTAAAGAAAAATGATTGAAGTCCAAAACAAAAAATGATTGAAGTTCAAAACAAAAAAATGATTGAACTGATCGAATTCAATCAGTTTTCTGATAGACTGGTGATAGACTTCAATCACTAAACTCATAGACTTGAAACTGGTTTATTTTCAGGTGGACCTCTTTGGCGTGGGCTCTTTTGTTTTTTTTCATTAGGGTGCCCATTTGTTGTGTTATAAGTGCAAATAATTATATTTTTTTTAATATACATGCAAA
Source organism: Cyclanthera cordifolia (assembly GCA_037832605.1). Lineage (NCBI taxonomy): Eukaryota > Viridiplantae > Streptophyta > Magnoliopsida > Cucurbitales > Cucurbitaceae > Cyclanthera > Cyclanthera cordifolia. The sequence goes on along the minus strand of JBBMEG010000018.1, from coordinate 14,853,886 downwards.
ATCGCAAAAACTAATCGATCTATTTTTAATCAATTCTATAACCTTTGGAATTAAATTTTATGTTTCCTATTAATAATAATACTAAATTTGTAACCTTCAAATTTCACATTCGCGTTTATTTGAGAGAATTCTTCATGGATAATAAAAAGGAATTTTACAAGTCAAAAGTTCAAAAAATATTCAAATATAGCAAAAAAAAAAAAAAGATTTTGAATGATGACACGAATCATGTTAAACTAATTACACACAATCAAATGAAATTGATGGAGAAAATGAAACTTTAAGTATATTGTTAGGTATGAATTATTTTTTTAAATTGCTAAATTTAAAATAGGAGGGCTAAAATGGCTATGTACAACAAATTCTCTTTAATTGATCTATGATTGTGAAATTTGATAGATATTCTATTAAACAAAATTAAAAGTTTAACACAATTGAATGTTTGAGATCATAATTTTTTTTAGTTATAACAATTGAGTTGAAAATATTCAAATTCTTGCCGACTCGGTCATTAGGCGTCCACTGCCATAGGTGAGATTGAAGCAGCCAAAATTAAGAGTGTGGAGTAAAGAGCAATTTAAGAGGATAGAAAAACCATCATACTTCGTGGCTTTTATCAAGATGAACTCCACATAATTTAACCTAAAAAGCCATTGAAAACTCGTCGACCCAATAATGGTAGACTTCTTAATAGTTTTATGGTATAAACTGAAATAGATGTCAATGACCGAGGAGTAGGATCCCTCCAAAATTGAAAGACGACAAGACGAATCTAGACCCCTAAGTGACTAGACAATCTTCCTATTTAATAAGCCTTTATCCACAAGTTCTTTCTCCATTTTGAAAAGCAAGAACACACCTCAAACTTTTGAACACGAAATAAAACTAATTTGACTAAAAAACATGAAACCTAAGACTTGAGAAAACAAAATAAAGAACAAAAACCAGATCATACCCACAAGTGAACTTAAATCAAAACCAACGACTAGGAACAAACAAAAATGATTCGAAAATCTACAAAATGCCAAAAAGCATGTGGCCAGGTTCAAAACATGAACCAAGAGAGGAGAAACCGTTGGAAAATAATCAAACCGAACCGATAGACCAATGGTTTGGTACTGAGAAGCCCTACCCTCCCAAGTCTGTCTTATCTTCCCTCTACACATGTAATCTCCAGACTCACCGGGAAACTCATTGGAGCAAACAACGAAGGTAGTCCCCCTTCTCTGAATTTTGGGTTTTTACCTAATAATCTGCCTTTTTCAAACTCCTTGTAGTGTCGAAGGTCATATTTTCACTTTTCGGCTCGTCTTATTTCCATATCAAACGGGATTGTTCTCCATCCCTGGGAAGTAAACAATATCATAACGTAGCTGTCCCGTCTTTCAACTCGTCATTCACGAAATGATTTTCCGTGAGAAACCTTCTCCTTAACCGACGCGACACCACATAAATGCCAATACACGGACTCCCTCCTTAAATTTCTAGACTTCGAACGTTGAAGAAACCTTGAATGATTATGACGATATGCAAATGACTTTTCCACTCTCGACCACCAGTGACCAACAAAGTCTTCAACGAGCTTAAGGAGGAGATTCACCTCCTTTAGTGACAAAATTCAACTTCATTGAACTAATAAGATCCACCAGAAATTATTGACCACCCGAACCCCACTCAAAAGGATAAATCCTTCCCACACTTCAAGCAGAAAGCCTCCCAAAAATGAAGATTAAGCCTCCCAAAACAAGAATCAAAGCCCCCGTGACAAAAGACTATCTTCGCCTTTTAGAGAGAAGCAAGAACTTCGTTCTTTTAAATGTATCTTTTTCAAATAACACACATTCATCTCTTTTATATCACAAAGTTAATTTTTTCATAATAAAAATCACCATTTGCACCCAATTTTTTGCTCACATGCAAAATGAAAGCTTCTTTAAACTAAATAACTTAAAAAAAAAACAAAAAAAATCAGCGAGTTCATTTTTTGCAAATAAATTTCAATTTAAAAAGTCGATTTAAATTTCGTAAATAAAAATGTAAAGCAAACAGTAAATTAATGCAGCAGATTATTTTCCTTATTTTTACAGAGTTTATTTAAAACTAAAAAGCCTGTTGACATCAAGGTCTGGGTGGTGTAGTTGGTTATCACGCTAGTCTCACACACTAGAGGTCCCCGGTTCGAACCCGGGCTCAGACAACTTTTAGTTTTTAAATTATTTCCCATTTTTGGCGCTCGGTTTTTTAAGGCTTACAATTTCTTAACCTGGTAGGTTTCATCGGGGATCTCTTGCAACTGAGATTTCTTCCCTTCTTTTAGTTACAGTCCTAATCAAAATTGCCTTCTCTAATAGTCAAGAAGAAGAACTTCCTTTGTTCTTCTCCCAGAGCCCTTGCTTCTTGTTTAGGGTTTACACCCCCCAATTCCAACCGAGAACCAGATCGTCTTCTCAATTTTGATTAGTTGAGATTGCCAACCATGGATTGGGGCAACGTTACTGCTGAGGATCTGATCGACGCGCTTCGAGAGGTTGATTGGTCATCGCCTCCTCGACCTATCTCCGAGTTCTTCTCCAGGTTCTCCGTCCCCCGATCTTCCTCCAAGTGGAACAGCCGCCTCAAATGCAATTTCTATTAGTACGATTACTATCTCCAATTCGTTCCACAATTTTGTTTTTGTTGAGAGTCGTGATTGTTTGGTGAGGCTGATGCACACTACGAGTTGCTTCTGTTTGTAATATAGGTTTTCACGAATCAAATCTATACGGAATATGCTCTGAAAACGAAATGGATTATGATTACTCGATTTGCATATTGTGCAGGGAAAATTAAGTTATATGTCTGACGTGTTAGGATTGGTGCTTGAGTTACTTAATTTACTTGTTTTGGCAAACATGCATAAATCTGTATCTGCGTTGCTTGCTTTGTTTTTTCCGTTTCCCTAGAAAATCATGTCGTGAGTAATGCGTAGCCAAAATTGAGGGATCGTGGTTTGTGTTAATTTACTTGTTAGGCAAACTTTCTGAAATCTATATCACGTCATTTCATTTGTAAACTGGTTTCTGTGCATTGCCTTGTTCACTCTACTAATTTGGAATTTTTTTTTCTTGCATTTGCAGTTATCGAACCAACTACTTCATTATGGTTGTTTTCGTTCTTGGTGAGTGTGTAAACTGATATGTATCTGGATTAATTGTTTTGAAGTTCGCACAGTTTTTTCTCAAGTGTTGATTGTTGATTACAGCCCTGGGTTTTTTACGAAGACCGCTTGCTCTTGTTGCTGCTTTTCTCACAGCACTCAGTATCGCTTTTCTGAATGACAGGTGAGCTCATAGCCTGATACGCTGTAGATAGCCATTAATTTAATGGGTCTTTCTTTTGATGGGAATCTTGTTTGTTCTTTGGAATTTTGCCTAAGCTTCATCAATGGAATTACGTATCTATATTTTTTGTATCATTTTCATCAAAATTCTTGAGAAAATGAATTATGGTTACTTATAAAGATGCTCTTTTGATCTTCCTGCAACAAGTTTTAGTAAAATAGTTAATAAAAACATTTACCTAATTACATTTCAATTATACCTTTTGTTATT
>JBBMEG010000018.1:14824063-14840343 GCA_037832605.1 Cyclanthera cordifolia | reverse complement strand
GAATTTTCAGCGTTGAATTCTGTTTGTGTTTTTTCGATTTTGAAGTTATATTTCCTATTAAAAAACCGAAGAACAAACAAAAAAAGCAATTGAAAAAAAAAACCACCTCGTCGAAGACACCTAAGGCGATGGAAACATACTTCGTCGCCTTAGAGAATTAAAAAGGCGACGAAAACCCTCTGTCGCCTTAGAGATCTAAGGCGACGAAAACACTCGGTCGCCTTAGACACCTAAGGCAACACACTCCTCTTCCGTCGCTGATGGTGACCAAAATGATGACGCAGCACTTTGTGCGTCGTTATAGGCAAAGGCGACGAAATTCAGGTCACGGAAGCTTGCGACGAAGCTTTTGCGTCGTCATAGGCAAAGGCGACGGAATTTGATACCTAAGGCGACGAAAAGTTCCGTCGCCTTAGGTGTCGATTCTTGTAGTGAGTTGCATCAAAGTGTGGAATACTATTTTCCCGGGTTTATTTGATTTTAGGATCCTTGGGGCTAGAATTGGGAAGGGTGTGATTTTCTGGGACAATATTAGTAAGATTATCCTTAAAGATGGGTGGTTTAAAGGGAAGTGTGTGGAGAAGGCCCTCTTGACCACAAAGTTGGTTGGAGGGGAGCTAGCTCTAGATTTAGGTGGCGGTAACTAGGAAGAACGTTCATGATGGGTTATTGGAGCATGCGCCCTTGATCCCCCTTCCAAAAGGGTTGTGGAAAATGAATGTGGATGCGTCGACAAGTTCTTCCTTGAATGTGGGCAAAATTACCTGGGTTGTGCGTGATTGGAAGGGAAAGCCCATTTTCTTGGGTTGTAGATCCGAGGTACATAGCTCAAAGATCAAGTTATTAGAAGTAATGACTATTTGTGAAGGTTTAAGACATCTAAAAGATTGTAGTTCGAGGTTTCTTCGGCCAATTATGTTTGAATCTGATGTGATCAATGTGGTGCCTGCTATCTAGGATGCTTTAACGATAATTCTAATCTTAATAATATTGTTACCGATATTATTTTTTATTTTATTATTATTTTTTTTTTGGGGGAAAGGTTAGCATTGGTCATTGTAACACGCTTAAAAATAAAGTGGCTGATTTTTTTAGGGAAGCAGGAACATATAAATTATTTTAGTGGGAAGGCTCCTTTCCTTAGATTGGAGGAAGAGTCTTTGTTTTGGAGGGGAGTCTCCCTGTAATTCTTGGTTTGTTGGGTAATGAAATTATTTCTGTTTTCAGAAAAAGAAATTCCTAAAAAAAATTTGAAACTTTTTCTATTAGCTTTTATAATGTGTACTGATGACAATGACCCATTTTTAGGGCTGGCATTGTGTTCCTTCTTCACTCTTCCACTTCACAAGAGTCTTTGTTTTGGAGGGGACTCTCCCTATAATTCTGTTCTTTATTCAACAAAATCTGCTCACCATGCCCACTTCTTTTCCCTCATCTTCACTAAATTTCATCAACACAACCTTCTAGATCCTCATTTTTCCTTTTCTCCATGGCCCAGCTCTGTTTCCTCTCTTTCTGTTTCCTTTTCCTCTTCTTCGCCGCCCCCGCCGCATCTCAACAACTCTTCTTCGCCGGATTCCGCGATGCCGCCGCCGCCTCAAACCTAACTCTCACCGACATCGCCAAGATCGAGCCGAGCGGAATCTTAAAGCTCACAAACGACACCAGCAGATTACAGGGACATGCCTTTTACACTTCCCCTGTTCGCTTCAAAAACTCCTCCTCCGGCAGAGCTTTCTCCTTCTCCACCGCTTTTGTCATCGCCGTCGTCCCGGAGTACCCGACCCTCGGCGGCCACGGCCTCGCCTTCACCATTGCACCCTCCAAAACCCTCCGCGGCCTTCCCAGTCAGTACTTAGGCCTTCTCAATGCCACCGACGTCGGAAACTTCTCCAACCATATCTTCGCCGTCGAATTCGACACCGTTCAAGATTTCGAGTTCGGCGACATCAACGACAACCACATCGGAATCAATCTCAACAACATGGTCTCTAATGCTTCCACCACCGCTTCCTATTTCGTCGACGACAAACCCACCAAGAAAAACCTAACCCTAAAGAGTGGGAAGCCGATTCAAGCTTGGGTCGATTACGATTCCTCTGTAAATTCCGTCACGGTGTCGCTCTCTCCGTTTTCCAACAAACCCAAGATCCCGATTCTCTCGTTTAATGTAGATCTCTCTCCGATTCTTCACGAGTTCATGTACGTTGGATTCTCTGCCTCTACCGGACTTCTTGCGAGTTCTCACTATGTGTTGGGATGGAGTTTCAGTATGAACGGACCGGCACAGTCTCTGGATCTATCATCTCTGCCCTCTGTTCCCGGTCCGAAGAAGAAACACACCGGTATGATAATTGGGGTTTCTGGTGCTACTGTTTTAATTGTGTTAATTGCGATTTGTGTAGCTGTTTTCATAATCTGGAAGATTAAAACCGCCGACATAATCGAAGCCTGGGAGCTCGAAATCGGGCCTCACCGGTATTCATACAAGGAGCTGAAGAAAGCGACAAAGCGATTTAGGGACAAAGAACTACTTGGGCGGGGTGGATTTGGGAAGGTTTATAAAGGGATTTTGCCGAATTCGAAAACTCAAGTGGCTGTTAAGCGAATTTCTCATGAATCGAAACAGGGGTTGAGGGAATTTGTGTCCGAAATTGCTAGTATTGGTAGGCTTCGTCACCGGAATTTGGTTCAGTTACTGGGTTGGTGTCGCCGGCGTGGGGATCTGCTTCTTGTTTATGAGTTTATGGCTAATGGAAGCTTGGATAGCTACATTTTCGATGAGCCGGATGTGATTTTGAGTTGGGAACAGAGGTTTTGGATCATTAAGGGTGTTGCCTCCGGCCTTCTTTACTTGCACGAAGGCTATGAACAGGTGATTAATTCATTTCTAAAACTCATAAAATAAAGCTCCTTTGATTTGGATATTATCGTTTTTTGTATTTTGATTTTTGAAATTTAAGCATATAACTATTACTTCGTTTTTATCAAGTTGATATCTGTATAATCTACTTATGTTTTAATAATCAAACATTTAAATGTGTTTAAGATGGTGAATCCATTAATGGATGGTGGTCACTTAAGAATTATTTTCTACAAATTTTTTTGACATTTAAATGTTGTAGGGTCAGGCGGTATGTCTCGTGATATTAGTCGAGTTGCGTGTAAGCTGACATGAATAGTCACGGATATCAAAAAAAAAAAAAAAAATCAAACAAGAACTTTGAAATTAAATAGTTTTTATAACTTATTTGGTTTATGAAATTTAGTCAAGAATTATGACTTGCTTTATTTGTTTATGTGAAGTTGAAACATGAGGTGTTTGGATGAGTGAAGGATTATTTTAAATAGTTTAGAAAGAGATGGTAATGATAGTTAGTTTGGATAAGATTGTTTCGAAGAATGATTATAAAAATTCATTTATAATAAGTCGATAAAAGGATAAAATCTTAAAACAAATAGCGTAGAGAATTCGAGTTAACATAGACTTAAATTTCTAAAATAAAAACAAAAAACAAAATGGTTATCAACGCTCTTTGATATAACCATGGACTTATTTGATTGAATTTCTCTATTTGTTCATGGTCTTTTGCTATAGGTGGTTCTTCATAGAGATGTGAAGGCCAGTAATGTGCTGCTCGACAGTGAGATGAATGGGAAGCTCGGCGATTTCGGTCTTGCTCGGCTATACGAGCACGGGGCAAACCCAAGCACAACTCGAGTCGTTGGAACATTGGGATATCTAGCGCCAGAGCTACCAAGAACAGGGAAATCCACCACAAGCTCAGATGTATATTCCTTTGGCGCACTTCTACTTGAAGTAGCCTGCGGGAGGCGGCCGATCGACCCGAAAGCGTCGACGGAGGAGCTGGTGCTGGTGGATTGGGTGTGGGAGAAGTACAAGGAGGGTAAATTAATGGAAGTAATGGATCCAAAATTGAAAGGGGAGTTCAATGTGGTTGAGGCAGATATGATACTGAAGCTGGGGTTGTTCTGTTCGAACGATACAGCAGCGTCACGGCCGAGTATGAGGCAGGTGGTGCGGTTTCTAGAGGGGGAAATCAAGGTACCGGAGGAGATCTCAGCGCCGAAAGTGGTGGAAGGGAGGAAGAACGGAGAAGGGTTTGACGAATTTGTGAATTCGTTTGCTTCTTCTTCGTTTAATAAGTTTAGCACCAATTCGTCTGCGGGAAATAGGGATATGGATATGAGTTTTGCTTCGTTTTCAACTTCTCCTCTTTCTCTTCTCAATGGCAGAGACTAACATAAGGAATGAAAGTGACATTAATGTAAGGATAAATTGCCATTGATTTGGTAGGGCTGAGAAGAAAGAAGAGTTCTTGGTTGGTAAAGTGTTCAGTTTGATTTCCTAAGAAAAGGGAAAACTTTGAGTCAAAATTGGGCTTTTCAAGTGAAAGAAAAGGCAAGTGTTTGTTTTCTCAAGTCATATCTCTCTTGAGTTTGACGAGCGCTGAATGTATAACGTAACTTTGGCACACATTTTAATGCCCCTTTCTCTCTACGCATCTATTCTCAAAATTCAACCCTTTTTTTTAATACTTTTGAACAAAAATAGCAGTATTTAGAATCGATATTTACTTTTGAGGATTTAAAAATAATAATTGCGATAAAAAATTTGTTTTGATATAATTTTTAAGAATATTTAAAATTAATATTTAGAATGAAGATTTATTTTGAGTATTTTGAAATAATGATGCAACGCTTGTTTGGATGTAGTTTTTAAAAGTATTTAAAAATGAGGATTTATTTTGAGTAGTTAGATGTAACTATTGTAGTCAAAAGCTTATTTGAATGTAATTTTTTAGAATATTTAGAATTAGTATTTAGAATAGAAATTTATTTTAAATATTTAAAAATAATGATTATTAATGATTACAAACAAAAACTTGTTTGGATGTAGTATTTAAAATTAGTATTTAGAATGATGATTTATTTTAAATATTTAGAAATAATTATTGCAATAAAAAATTCGTTTGAATGTAGTTCTTGTTAGGAGTATTTAGTAAATACTAATTTGAAATGTTAGTTGAAACTCTCTTACCAAACATCCCTTAGGGCGTGTATGAGCTTGTTAGAATGATAGTCATTTCAAGAATTTGTATGTAGATTTTTGTAAAGTGTTGTAGACAATAGTTTGTTGGACTTATTTGTATGGATAATTTTTATGATAAAATTGTGTTTCATTTGTATATTATCTTTTGTTTTTATTAACATTTGTCGCTTCATTTCTTCGTGTTAATTTGTGTTGTAAGTTTTTTTTTTAATATATAATGTATTTAAAGAATGATAAAATTTTCTAAATTGCAAATGTATTTAATTATGTAATATTGGTGAATTGAATATTAATTATCTACTTATGTGATTGTTTATAGGTGTTAGTGTTGGCTTTTTGGCTATTATCCCAAATTAATTAATTTTTAATTAATTAATTAACATTTTGATGATAACATTTTTGGGTTTTGAAGGATTTAATATGTAGAGAATAAAGAGACGATTACAACTCATTTTAAATCGTTCAAATCGAAGCTCAGAAGATATGGACATTTGAAGTTTGGAAGGAAAATTCGCCAAATGGAAAAACGAGATTTTCCTTCTCTTATTCCTTTCACACCAAATCTCTTTCCTTCTCATCTCTACCCAATCTTATCCATCCATTACATTTACTCTAAATCTAAATGCCACAATTTAACATATCTTCATCAAATCTCACTCGTTGATCATTTTGCCCTAAATCAAACAATCGTCTTTTCTCTTCTCTCCCATAAATCTCTTCTCTCAAAATTGTGAATTAGAGACAGCAACATATCCATTCAATACAGCCCCTAAAACTTTGATTACTTCACATATTCTTGAATCGGCATATTACTAATTTGTGAAGAAGTTGTCAACGCCAAACTTGTGTATTTTGCCCTCTAGAGGTATTTTGTTAGATTTATTTTAATTATTTGTTTTGGGATTTGTACTAAGGTGTGTGGGCACACCTTGGTTGTGAGAAAATTAAATTGGTTTAATCGTGAACCAGTAAAATGATTGAGGTTTCTCTTTCGCAAAAAGAGAGTAGTTGTGGTTTAATCCTGAATCCGTGAAAATGATTTAGGTTTATTTTAGTCTAGGAGGTTTGGTTTGTTTTTAGTTAACAAAGTTTAGATCATAAAATTATTTTTAAAGAACTAAAAAGTTAGGTTTGGATCCTACAGTTAGATTGTTATTAGTAAGAATATTATTTTGATACAATTTTTTTTGGTATTTTTTATTTTATTTTCAACTGTTTTAACCCTTGTTAATTGATGTCTATAACAAATGTCAAGCAACTTTAATCATAACTGAATTGAATTATACTTCACTATAAATAAGAACTTTGTTAATTAAAAGTTGGAGTTATAAACTTAATATTAGTGGATAAAATTAAAATTACTTCAACTCATTAGTTTAATTTTGGGTGTTGATTGATTGTTTAACATGCTTCAAAGTGACATAATATAAAAAATTGTTACAGTAATAAGTTTGTCAATTTAAAGTTATAATTGGGAATTATAAAAAAAATACGTGTCAAAGTATGTCAAAAAAAGTATAGATTTTAATTATTAAAATATGAAAAAAAAACTATATAATAAAACTTTGGTTAAAATATCATTTTGGTTCGAAGACTATAAGTTTTGTTCTATTTTGGAATATAAACTTTTTAATATCTAGTTTTTGTCTTTAGACTTTTAAATTTATTCCATTTAATTTATGAATTTCATGTGTTAGATTTTAGTTTCTAAACTTCCAAAGGAGGAAAAAAAAAAATCAAAATTAACCCTCATAGATTTTTTTTTTCTTTTTAAATTTTCTTAAAAAAGCGCATTTATCTATAAATTTCAGAAATATGTTTTTTTTTTTTTTTTTTTGTATTTGCTTGTATTAAAATCATTATAACTATTAAATCTAATTTCATTAATATTAATTTCAAATGTACATAAAAAATTACAAAGTTAATAATGATATTTTTAATTCAATAATAGAGTGAAGAAACGAACTCATGTTCTTATCGATTCATTGGTACAAGTTTATATGTTATATATACATAAATCATAAAAAAAAAACAAATTACATTAAGTTTTTATTTTATTTAATAACTTAATCAAATATTAAGGTGTGCAGTACATGTGACACAAAAAATAGAGGTAATTTTGAAATGAGTTTTTTTTTTTGAGTGATTAGAGATGAGTAGTTATTAGACAGGCTACAATAACTTGGAAGTAGTTGTTTGGAGAGAGATAGTAAATACTGATTTTTAATTACTCTTTAAAATTTACATTCAAAGACCCATTTAGATTTGCCTACTCCATCATGAATAAATAAAAATTTCTTTAGTTTAAATATTGTGAATTTTGGATTTGAATCATATATGTTTAAGATAATAGTCGGTTCTAACAGATATTCCATACATATTGTTTTTATTTAAAATCTTAGACCGTAGACAAAGTTTCAAGAAGTCTTACATTGTAGTCTTGAAAAACTCTCTTATAATGCTATTTGAATTTTGCTTTATAAACTCTCTTGTGTCAGCTATTTATCTCTTCTCTATATCTTTACTTTCTAACTAGTTACTTTCTACATTTTCATTTTGTTCATCATCAGTAAGAGAGAAAAAAAAAGAAGAAATAGAGGTTTTGATCCATATCATTGCTCCCTCACCATTCGATCATTGTTGTTTCGTTTGATCATATTCTTTCAAAAGAGAGAAGCCATATCCCAAATCTCAATAGCTTCAAAAACATGTTCTAGTATAAGATGGTAGTTTCTGCAATGATATTTTGAACAATTCATACATTTTTTAAATGTATGAAACTGAGCTATCCAGTACAAACACAAACACACGGTCCGGATCCAGGTTTTGTACTTTGGGGGTCGATTTTTTTTCTTCGCTAGTGCACGGTATACGTACACCTCAACTATTTTTGAGACAAATTTACCAATTCTACCATACTTTGTTGTCAATGAAACATTGAAAAAAAAAAATTTTAATTGTTATCTTAGGTGATGATCATAAATTGAAATAATAACATTTTTATTTTATAATAGCCACAAGTTATGATAATATGATAAATAAAAATTATATTATATAAATAAAAACTATATTATATAAATATATTAAAATTTTATTTTATAACGTCTCCGTATAGGAGAGCAAGACTTTGATTTCCCGATTTACATAAAAAATAAATAAATAAACAAAGTTATTTTCAAATATTAAAAGTTTAACTTCACAATCCTAAATTAGTAGATCTCAAAGTTTCAATCAAATATTTCATACGTACTTAAACTTTCAATTAGGGGTGTATAAAAAACTCGACAACCCGAGCAATCTGAACTATCCAACCCAAACAATTCTTTTTGGGTTGGGTTAGATTATGATATTCTAATTTTTGTTTGGTCAAATTGGTTCTAGGGTTGATAAATTTTTGGCAAGTTCAACCTAACTCAACCCGAACTAAGAAATAATATATATGTATGCATTATGTATTTGTGTGAGAAATAGAAATTAATTAATAGGATATGTTCTTAACATATTGATAAATAACATGAATTAATAAAATAGATATATAGATTTAAGTATACAATCATCTAATTTTTATTTATTTGCTTACTTATTTATGAGTATATATGAATAGAGTTGTTTTACATCAAACCTTATATCCGGCCAAAACAATCTAGCGACAAGATCCTCCTCGTCGCTCTCTGATTCACCGAAAGAACTGTAATTCGAGATTTCCCCAAAAAACCCAAATTCTGGTGGATTGGAAGCCTATCAGAGTGAAAATCACTAATTTGTTCATTTTCGTCAGTGAGAAATCGAGGAAGAAGGTTACATCATCGATATCGGTTGGATCTCTTGATAACGTGCTATTAAACCCTACTAAATCCTGTATTTATAATAGTAACTATTGTTTTTCAATCACAATAAATATTGTATTATATAAATATATTTATTTATTTATTTTGTAAATAAATAGTGTATTTCAAACCCAATAAATACATTATTTTCACACACATATATACTTGGAATAATCACATCCATAATGTAACAGCCCGTACTTTTCCCTCCCTAAATTACAAGGTTGATTTTGCAATTTTGGGCTTATCAGGACTACCGGGAGTCACTTTGAAATTTATTTTGGGTTAAATATGCTTAATTAAGTCTTCTCTCGAGAGGTGTGAAGTCGGATTTTGAAAACTAGAGATAAAATGGTCATTTTTAGCCCTATGGGCATTTTGGTATTTTTCAGGAGATTTTTGTCCTTATATTTAAACCCAAAAGAGACAAAATGATTGACCTAATCATTTTGTTTCTCTCGTTTTTGTCGCCACCGCCTTTTTCCTCTACCATCCGACAGCCGCCGATAATCTAATCATTGCCCGCTGACAGCCGCCGACAACCCCAATCATTGTCGCTGATAGCCGTCGATCGACTGCCTCGTTTTTAGTGTTGTTAGAGCTCGTGCTTCATGCGTCGTCAATCTCCACGAACCAGCAAAATACACGTCCCACGTCCTTATTCGCCTCCACCCGCCGCGCATCTCAGCCAATCACGAGCTGAGAGAGTTCTCGACAGTCACCTGCAGCATTCAGAGCTGTCGCATCATCCGCCGCACCGCCCTGTCCCTCAGCTCTAGATTGGTTGGCGATTTTCGAGCCTGCATATTTGGTCTCTTAAGCCTGCTGAGAACGAATCAGTGAATGCCACGTCATCCCGAGCCTGCAGATGTGTTCACTGGCATGTCTTCTTCACGGTCCGCCGCCATTGCATGTGCTGGCGAAGTCTCGGGGCATGCGCTTGCGTCCGTCACAATTTTCCGGCCACGCGCTGTCGCTGGTAGCCGAAAATTTTCTGGATAGTGGTTTTCGGGTATATCCGATTCTCTGAGTTCATTATTGATAGTTTTAGGTGCTAATTTTAACTCGTTAACCTTGTTTTGACCAGTTGAACTTTGGAAAACCTCCGAGACTCACAGTTCGAGCTTTCGAAGGACAAATTAGCGGATTTCAACCAAGGTAAGGGAATCTTACCCTTATATTAGGGTCATGTGGATAAGTAGGAACACGTGTAGGGTTATTTGGGCAAAATTTTAATGTTGGTTGCTTTGATTACCTTGTTCTGCGTGGCATTGTGGAATGTTACTGTTATGGGTGTAGTATTTATATATGCAACTGATAAGAGCTGAACTGGTCTCCACAGGTACGTCGGGCTCTACCAGGATAGCTGATCAGGAGCTTGAAAGACCATGGGCATGCGTTGTTGTCGTGTATAATATAGTGTATTTTCCTTCTGCATTCGTTATATGAATTTCCCTTACAGAGATATGTATTGATTGTATGACATTTTTCACTATTTCCTTGATTTTATAACTAGGTACCGGTTTTACGCGTTTTTACGAACTATTACCGTTTTTGTTTAATAAATAAATTATTTACTCGTCATGTCTAAGTTTTTTTAAGGGTCATTTAACTCATGCATTTAGGGTATAGACCTAGTTGTGACCCTAGTCTGGGTCGGGCCTTTACACATAAACTTCAAATAGTATTTATATAATTTTTTGTAAATAATAGTGTATTAAATGTATTACCAAATATAGTTGGAAGATATTTTTTAAATAATATCATCTTCATATTATGGTTTTTTTTAAATAAATATGGTGTCTCCAAATGTAGTATTGATCCAATTAAACTTAGTTGCAGGTGAGTCTCCATTGTTCTCTGTTTTTAATATTGTAGTTAGTGTAGGAGGGTATTATTGTCATTTAACATTAAAACAAATTTCTTAAATTAAAATATAAATTTCTTTTGATAATACTTTTATTTTTGGGTTTATAACTATTTCCTAAATATGACCTAATTCCAAAAAAAAGCCTGAAATTGTAATAAACGGTATTTAGAGTATAAATTATAATAACGTAAATTAGGGTATTTAACATGGATATTCAATTGGATTATAATTATTACATATTCATCCCAAATTGATTTTAATTGCAAGGGTATTCAAATGAATTTTTATACTTTTTAATAATCTCTAAATGCCCTTCTCTTCAACCTCAAACCCTAAAAAAAAAATTTCTTCCGCAACGCACAAATCGGAAAAGATGACCGCCACAACTGTAGAAGATTGTTGCGATTGATCGGAGAAGAAGGCCGCAAACGGCCGGAGAAGATGACCGCAGGCCGGAGAAGATGACCACGAACGTAAAAGAGAAGATGGCTGCAAATGGCCGGAGAAGATGGCCGCGAAGAAATGGAGAAGATGGTCGCGAATGGTCGCCGTCGTCGGGAAGCTTTATCGCCGCCGCCGGTCGTCAGGAAGCTCTATCGCCGCCGCCGGTCGTCGGAAAGCTGAATCTCCTTGATTTGCTCCTAAAATTTCTCCCACAATATGATGATGGTGGCTGCAAAAACCCTAAAACCATAAGTTTCTGAGATGTAAAAGTAAAAATTTTTTTGTTACTTTTATAATACCGATAGTTGATACTGTATTATATAATACATTTTTGTTACTTTTATAATACCGATAGTTGATATTGTATCATTGGTTATATATTACCTAGATGATTATACCATAATAATACAATAGTCATACAATTCATATTAGATTGTAAACGTTATAATATATTAGTAATACATCTAAGATCTGTGATAATTAAATTTTTGGGCATTCCTAATATATTATTATAGTATAATATAATACTAATGGGTAGATAATAAACACAATATTATACAAATACATATATAATACCTTAATGATCATATAATACTTAAATAATACATCATTAATGATATTTTTGTAAATAAAACCACCTTCAATTTAAGGTTTGATTCTTATTAAACATAGCCGCCAGCAAGTTTTTCCTGCAACTTTGAACTTTCAAATGACATGTTTTTGTTGCAGAGGTTACCATCCCTCGTCGACACCAGCGATGAAGGTCGAGTTCGGCGGCGACGGTGAAGATCGCGTTCGGCGGCAACGGCGATGAACGACACACGTTCGGCGACGGTGGTGAACGTCACACGTTCGGCGACGGTGGTGAACGTCACACGTTCGGCGACGGTGGTGAACGTCACACGTTCGGCGACGGCAGTGAACGACACACGTTCGACGACGACAGTCAATGGCGAGTTCAACAACGACTGTGTAGAGTGAGGTAGAGTTCGACGACAGTGACGTTGAAGATCGTGGTCGATGGTGACATGGAATGTTGGAGGTATTTGTGAATGATAGTTATTTAAAAGGTACTAATGTACTATCATGTTTTTTTAAATATTAAAAAAAGCCGTTTTGAATATGTTTGCAATAAAATTGTTGTTTTGGCAGAAATGTAAATTTTATTCTTTAGATGGCTATGGATATAAACTTCCCCATAAATTATGATAAATAGGATTTAGAATACACGTTATTATGTATGAATTTTATTTTTCATTTACATTTTTTTTAAAAAAAAATTGAATTTAAATTAAAATAATTTATGAATAATTTACTATGTATTCGTTAACCTTATAACTAATTTTTGACTTAATAAATTTAACATTTTTATAAAAAAGAAAAAATTGTTTATTTTTTAATTTTATTTAGCTATATACTAAAAAGTTAAAAAGAACTTTTATTCAAATAATGCAAAAGGAAAAACTTTTCTACACAACCTACATAGAATCCTTACAAATGTAAGGTAGCAGTATGAGTGCCCCCATCAAGTGTCACACATGAATCAATATTTTCAAAATGAGCTTATCTAATAAGTAAAATTGAATAAATAAAAAAAAAAAAAACATAAATGCACATTCTTTCAAACATTCACAAATTAATTTTAAAACAATATGTGAATTTGTTAATAGAAATTATTGAATATATAATTAAGTTATTCACAATAAATCTTAAAAGAAATTTGATGTTCAATATTCATTATAAAATTAACAAATACATAAAATTCAAATATAGATAAGTGAACACTTAGATTTAGATTAATGGTTGATTATAATAAACGGTATAGCAAATATCGATTAGTTATGACAATTCAATCGATCGTTTATATGCATGAGATCCAAACACATCCTAAATAAAATGACATTAAGACTTATATTATCATATTAAAATCCCAATGAGCTATGTATATATAAACACAAACGAGTTTAATTATTATAAATGAGTATTTTACTATCACTCTTCAAACAACCACATAAGAAAGAGTAATAACTGCGTCTCTTTTATAATAATTAAATATCTCTTCATTTCTAACCACTTAAAATTATTCTCATGCAATTATTCATCTGAACATCTCCTATGATTATTCATAATTATATATTAATATAGAACAACTAGGTTAAGTGAGGAAACATGTCAAGGAGAATGTCTAATTTATTTTGAACTTTAAATCAAAATCAAAACTTAATTTTTGAAGTTAAATTATTAACTAAACAAGATATTTTTGACAATTACACCACTTACAACCAATGCAAAAAAGTTCTGACATTTCAAAGTTAAAAAAAAAAAATCACAAGAGGATTTTTGACTAATCTCATTCAACTATTAAATAAATGTTTCAAAAAAAAAAAATGTTAGAAGGTTAATTTTTAAAAATTTAAAATTTTAACTGTTTGGGTATGTTACATAATCTTATATACATCTAAATTAGTTATGAAAATTTGGCGGATAAATTTACAATTATAATATTGAATGTGAAGTACACACTTACTCTTCATGCATTTGTGATAATTGTTGCATAGAGGGTTGAGTGTCATTTAATACATCTAAATTCGAAAATGCGAAATTGAAAAGTCGATCAAACACCTCCGAGCAAACCTAGAACATGAGGAATGCTGCATGTTGTGCAATTTTTTGCTCTGACATTTTTATTAGTTCTTTAAATTTTGGGTCGTTACAACTGTCATGAAGGTGCAAAATATAGAAGAAGACCAATGACTGGAATCTAATTGGTTGTGTAAGATGGTAATAAAAATTTGATATTTAGGATTAAATTTGAATATTTGATAACAAAATCCCAAATTACATGTTTTAGCTTTTAGCCATCTTCCACGTGCAAAATAGACGTGGCACCTCTTTCCTCAACTTCTTTACAATCTTTGGTTTTATGATCAATTCTCCATCAAAACTCCAATTTTTTTTTGTAAGCTAATGAAAACCATCGGTCATCTGCCATATATCCTTTTTTCAAAGGTTTTGAAAATATCAATCCTAACTTTGAGTCTTAACACATCTTGCCTCTATATCGGTTATTCTCAATTATATCGACATTAATAGATTTCCTTATCAAATTCTCTAATAAATTTGCTCATTTGATGGTGAACGCATTGCAATAACTTCAATATGTGCATCAAAAAAAACAAGCAAAATTGAAGTCTGTCTTGGTTTCCATGACCAACTATCCATCCCGACGTACCCGAAACTGCACATGTTCCAAGAAATAAAGTAAAGACATCTGCGGAGAATGTACTAAAAGCTGTTACGACATGGCTACGTAATAGAATGATAAAGATGGAGATTTGACAAACAAAGACTAGATAACACCATTGTGTCATCCTCTTTTCTAAACTCTTCATATAGAACTATTTCAAAAGAATTTTCAAACACGATAAGTCCATTATCAAAATCTCAAGGGCCACGCATTACTATATTTAATTTTTGTTCAATAGTAGCAAATTAAGTGGCATTGAAATAGATTTTTCTCTTGTGATTCTATCCAAACACAATGCTGCAACTCTCAAATCTTTGACATTAGTTTTCTAGAGAAATCAACATTAAAAGATTAAGTTATAAGAAGTTTACAATAACTTAATTTCTTAGGTCTTTGTTCCTCTTTTCTATTTCCACTACAAGAAAAAGAGGTTTTGGCGACGACATTTTCGGAGACGGAGCAAGTTTCCGTCGCCTTAGCTCCCTAAGACGACGAAATCAAGCTACGGCGACGGACGAAGTTTCTTCCGTCGCCGTAGCTCATTTAGACGACGAAAGCTATTTTCCGTCGCTGGCAAAGGTGACGGAAATGGCTGCGTCGCCTTAGGCCCCTTCAATTTGAAAAGAAGCTACGGCGACGGAGAAGCATCTTCCGTCGTCGTAGCTCGCCAACGTTTCATTTTCCCCCAAAACTGAAACGTGGGAGGGAAAAGTGGAGGCTACGACGACGAAAGGTAGGTCTGCGTCGCCGTAGCCTTCCACGACAAAAGGCAACGGAGCTGGTTCCGTCGCTGTAGGTCCCACATTACGTGGAAAATGGAGCCTACGGCGACGGAATCTCCCCTTCCGTCGCCTTAGCCTGGCGAAGGCTTCGGCGACGGAGCCTTATTCCGTCGCCTTAGCCCTTTTACAGAACACTTTTTTAAATCCCTCATTTTCGTTTTCTCCCTCACCCTTCTCTCATTTTCTCTTTTCCCCTTCCACTCAAGCCCTCAAAATTCTCTCCAACACCCTCCCTCACCCCCTTTCCACCATCGACATTGGCGCGGAACCATCGACATTGGCACCGATCGTTCTCCGCGGCTGCTCCTCCGTGTATTTCCACCACTTTCCATCTAATCTAGGTATGTATTTTCATTTGTGTAAATGTGTAGAAACCATAGAATCTCAAATTTGTTGTTAATATCCATTTTAAACCATAGAATACTTTTGGAGCATTGAAACTCAAATTTTAGTTGTGATTATGTGAGGGATGTTTACTAATTTGAAGAAAAACTATTAAATGTATTTTTGATGTTAACTTGATAAATTGGAGTAAGGTATTCTTCATAGTTTTAGTTTAGTTTTTGTTTTGGGATTAGTTTAATTTTAGTTTTTGTTTACTTTTAGTTTTAGGATTAGTTTAATTTTAGTTTTTATTTAGTTTTTATTTTTGGGTTAGTTTAATTTTAGTTTTAGTTTAGTTTAGTTTTAGTTTTAGGATTAGTTTAATTTTACTTTTAATTTTAGTTTTAGTTTAGTTTAGTTTAGTTTAGTTTAGTTTAGTTTAGTTTAATATTAGTTTTATTTTTAGTTTTAGTTGAATTTTAGTTTTAGTACTTTTAGTTTTAGTTTAGTTTTAGTTTTAGTTTGGCTCAATATTTATATCTCTATATTATTCCACTTTATAATTTGTAGTATAATGGCCCTACTAGTTTTGTTGACTTCCAGGGGTTAAGACCTTATTTGGTCGACTATCGGGAGTCATATAGCACACTCTAATTGTTTGTCTACACGCATGTAGGCCTTGTTCGTTCAACAACGAAAGAGTGTGCTACAT
>JBBMEG010000018.1:14797249-14823963 GCA_037832605.1 Cyclanthera cordifolia | reverse complement strand
GGGTTCAATTTCAGTTTATTATACGATCTAATTTGGATTTAATGGAATATGTAGCATATTATATAGTGCGAATTTATATCAAAATCAATTGAAAACAAGATGAATAACCTGCAAATCTTATAGATAGTAAGATGTTTTTCACTTTTCTAAGGTGAGATTTTCAAGATGGTTGAGGATCTCATAATGTCTCATATCAGTAAGGTAGGAAATCTTCCAAGCATTCTTAAAATAAGGCGAGTTATTCCTCCCATTGCCTTGAGATTGATATATCCGAATTTTGGTTTCGAAGTTTTTTTCTTGTTCCTATCAAGAACGAAGTTTCGAATATGAACACGAAAAGCAAAAAAAAAGGGTTAATAAGAACAGAGTCACTCATCAAATGAGACCCCATGGATGTAGAGATATAATGTAGACTAGACTTTCCAAAACTTCATGTTTGGTGGTCCTCATTTTTCCAAGAAGATGGGGCCTGTGGTTGATTTTATCATATCAGTGGCACTATATTTTAAGTCTCCTCTCCAGTCAATATTCAACACCAAATAAATTCTAAACTTCAACAATTTAAAAATATTATTGGGGTTTGAACAACTTGTAGCTCAATAAAATTGGTTTTCATCCATGGCTTCTCACAATTTTATAATCTTTTTCATTTGCTATTACTTTCTTTTTCTTCACTATTCCCAAGCTGCTAACAATACCACTGATCGGCAAGCTCTGCTTTCATTCAAATATTCTCATTGATCCACATGGTGCCTTGGATACTTGGCATTCAAACACTTCCTTCTGCAAATGGCTTGGTGTAATCTGCAACCCGATCAAGCGATGAGTCATTGGACTTCGACTCGAAGATCACTCGCTCGCTGGACCCTTTTCTCCTCACCTCACCAACCTCTCGTTTCTTCGCCGCCTTGAGCTGCAGAGGAACACAACAATGGGATGATTCCAGTGGAGATTCATCGCCTTTTTCGTTTACGAGTTTAATTAAACCGGATTTCAACTTACTTTGATCCTCAAAACAAACAATTATTTTGGAGGTTAACTTAATCCGAGTCCAGTTAATCCTCAAAATTTGCCTCATCTTGACTAGGAAAGTAGTCATCCTTAAATATGATACGATATCATTTGATATCATAATTTATTGTTATCATTATTTTTTAATGTACATTCAAAGGAAAAATAATTTGGGTGCATTACCAGAACTTGCTTCACTGTTCTTCCTTAGTGATAAGTACACAGATGTTCGTTTTAGATTTTTATGTTTGCTAACGCCTGCATGCTCTCAAAATTCAACCTTTGATTTTGTATCTCTATGTTGCTTTTAACTCAAAGATAATGAAAGGAGAAATGAAGATAAATTATATAACTTTAATAGCCCCGCTAATTTATAAAAATCATATATTTTTTAGTTCAAAAAGGTAGAGGTAGAGATTTAAACATATGCTTTGACGAGTTACACGGTGGACAGAAAGTAATTTTTGAAATTGATTCGCTAACCATCATAGAGTGACTTAGTAGTCAAGAATGATCTTGAAGTATATAAGGTGATGAGGTTAATCCATGGTAGTCACCTACCTAAGAATTAATTTCCTACGGATTGAGATCATTATAAGCATGAATGAGGTAACTAAACATGAATGCAGTATGACAACAATGAGTCAATGAATGGTGATGTTGGGTCAACTCAAGATAGGACTTCGCCAACCTAGTATTGAGACGGTACTTGAGGGTAGCCTGGACATCCCATGCAACAGGATTCGCCTACCTGGTCAACCTCTGAGGATACGACACACATGGGCATAGTTGGTTCAGTATTACAAGCCAAATATGGTCTTAAATACATGGCATGCTTAGTCATCGTTGATCTAGGATTGTTGTCCAGGTCTTACAGTGGAAGGTTAATCATAGGCTTGCATAGATTACTACAATCATATAACATGGATGAATGCAACATGTTTACAAACAGAATAACATATACAACATATGTAACATGTCACAATTTAATAGCCAATTTACCCTAAACATGCTCTATAAATATCCACGGAACCCTAAGTAAAGGATATGTACCCTACCTTAGCCGATTTCCACTAAAAATGCTCATGAATGCCCGAACTGCGGCTCCACAGGTATCCCCAACAAAAACTCACCAAAACATGGTCAATGAGTCAAAATTAGCTCTTAAAACTATCAAAATCTAACTAAGAGCATCAAAATTACCCAAAAATGAGCATCCATAAATTTTTCGGAGAGATGGCGGCAGTGAGTGACTGAAACAGTCGTTGGCGACGGCGCGTGGATCGCACACTCTGAGTGGGGGAAAATAGGTTCGAGAGGCCCTGGCAACAATAAAGACAGTGTCGGACTTTGAGCTGTGGGTTCTGTCTGTATGAACCCGGTGGTGACACGTGACAGGACCTTGACAGTTCTAAGCTTGTGGTGGCTCTCGAAAAAATGCAGTTTTTGATTGAAGGGAGCAATGAGTGTCGGAAAAAGAGAGGGAGGGAGTGAGTGAGTGTGGTACTGAAAACCAAGGAGGGCCAATGATGACCTAATCAAGCCCTTTTTTGTCTTTTTATATGAAGCCAAAACCTCCTGTAAAATTAGTAAAATGCCCCCAGGGCTAAAATTAACCTTTTTAGTTCTCTTTTCTTAATTCCAGTTTTACCCTTCATGGGATTTAACTAAATTAGGTCCTTTTAAGCCAAAAATAAATTGAAATAAATTCTCAGAAGTCCCGGTTAATCCAAAACTGCCATAAATAATTGCGGAGAAGAAAATTCGGGTTCTTACACTAAGAAAAAGGAAGTGTTGATTATCATAAGAAAGTTTCCAAGTTGTCGCGGAAGCAATCTCTCCAGTTACATTAATGCACACCTTTAACCTATGTGAAGTCATAAATTTTTTGATCTTCTATCTTATTCCTGATATAGAGAATGTTTGGATGAGTAATGGTGTAAGATTATTTTGAATAATTAACTGGTCATTTTAAGTGATTTTGAAGTAAAATTTGTAATAATAATTCAGTTGGATGAAATTATTTAAAAAGTTGTTGTAATCCTACATGCAAATTACAAAACTCACATAGCTAAGTTAAGGGAAATAGCTTGGGTATACAAGGGAGGGACAACTCCATATGAAGCCTTTTGGGTGATTACCAAAAACAAAGCGAGGTGATTCTCGAGGTGGACAATATCATACTAATGTGGAAGTTTGTGAATGCTCGTTATCCTTAACAAAGTGATTATAAAAATTCATTATGGGAGGAATGATTTTCGATGGGCCAAACAACGGAAACCATTCCTCATTCTCCCCCTTTATTGTGATTGCCCAAACACCCCATTTTTCATCTCTATGTTATGTAGTTGTTCTCCCTGTAAATTAGTCTGAAAATAATGAATACTGAAAATGGATGAACATAAAGAAGATCATAGAGATTTTTCTAACTTTTTATTTATAATAAATGAAAATATTAAATTGACATTGGATGCCAACTAACAATGATTATTAATATAAAAATATTTTTTTATTTATAACCTAATTATTTATATATTTATTTTATTTTATCATTATTTTTTTAGTTTCTACATTCTAAAACTCTATAAAATATTGTTTACTTCTAAAAATGTATATTATTATATAAAATGAAGTCAAATTAAAAATTATTATCTTGATTTGTATAAAAATTAAAATTAAATAACAAAGATATAATCGAAATAAAACAATAACAACAAAAAACAGACTCAATATGAGTTTTCTTTACTTAAATACATAAGATTTGACGAATTAATAAATTTTTTCGAATTGAGTACTCGAAATTCTTCTGTGCTCAACTTGCTTCGCGTACCAATCTTGACCACAATTTATTCATTGTCTCCCTTTCCCTCTCCCCACTATTGTCTCTTGCTTTGGTCTCCATCACATCTCCCTCTTTATAAGTTCTAATTTTAATATTTTCAATTTTATATTTAGACTTTGAATAATTCCATTTTGTATCCTTCAGACATTCTAAATTATTTCAAAACGTAATTTTAAATATAAAAAAGTGTGGACATCCATCTCAAAGTCAATTGACTTTAAAATCGATGTCCACACTTTCTAATATTAAACTAAAATAAGTGTACATTTTATTAGAATAAATCGTGAAAATACAACTATATAAAAGATTGGTGTTACCGTATATTTCATCTTAAATGTATTATTAAATTATTTATATAATATATTTTACAAGTCAACTATTACATCAATTTATGTAATTGAAATTTTAAATGATATATTACTTGTCCTCTAATTTTTATATATTAGTTCTTACGAGGATTTCAATCTAATTTTAACTCCAAAGAGGACGAAATGTAAGGATGCTTTCCGGGATAAAATACAAAAAAAAAAAAAATATAAAGAAAACAGTTAAAATCTACTTTAAAGTTTATTTGTTTATTATTATTTACAATTTAACCTATGCATTAATTAAATCTACTTCAGAAGAATGCTCGATTATTGATTATCATAATACAATATCATATTTATATAATTTTATGTTGTGAATCATGAAAACTCAGTAATATGATATCAAGTTATCAAACATATATAATATTTTTTACTAAATTATTAATATTTTTATTAAATACAAAGTTATACATATTCATAATATTTATGTTGTATTGAATAATAAGAATGGTTGCTATTACAAGCTTGTTATGTAATTTTACTAATCCCCATAACCATATTATCTTTCGGTTGGCCTAGATTTTGATGTGAAATCTTAATAGCAATTGAAATATTTTAGTAAACTTGACTTCGTAATTTAATTAAATAACAAAATATTATATCCATGTAGCATATATAAAAAAAAGGCACTTAATACGTCAAATATATATTAAAATGAATACTTGTTTTCAAACTATATATTTATTCGAATATCACTCACTGAAAAAGCCAAATGATATATATTACCTATTCTTTAAATCAATGAGTTTGCTTGGCCACCAACAACAAACCGGAGGAATGAGAATGAGAATATTCGTTATGTTTTGATCTTCAAAAATCATTCTTCTATAATCATGTTTCCTGAACAACATCTTTTATTCTTTTGATAACTATTTTTTATTCTTTCTTTAATAAATTTTTTTTTCTTTTCATAACTATTTTTCACTCAAATCATACCAATTATTTTATTTTCTTCACCCGAATGCAAATAATGTTTCTCTTCATAATCATTTCTTTTCCTATTGTTATCTAATTCTCATTCATCACATAATCATTCACTTCGTTATTATATTCTAATTCTCATTCTTCTCTAATCATTCCTGTTCTTTTTCTCCAAACACACCAATAGTAAAGACAATTATAAATTCTATATAAGACTTTTAAAAGGTACATATATAGACATACACATAAATGTAGAATTTATGGTTCTATTTCTTTTATATTCTAAAGTTTTTTCTAATACTGAAATCGACGGGGTTTTTTTTTTGAAATTCCAAAAAAAATGACTCTATTTTCTTTCCTTTTCCATTACATAGCGAACTTTCAACTAGTTCAAACCAAAAAACAATAGACTTTTAAAACTAAAACGATAGGACTCGATTGGAATTTAAAGTTAGAGAATGTGAGCGCTATATTTTTTCCTTGTTTTTATTCATCAGTTGTAGCTCATCTGGAATTCTTCAACGGTGTGCCTCGACCATACTTGATATTAGTGAAGCCTCCGCGTCAAAATACGCAAGAGGTGTTTGGATGAATAATTATAGAGTAATTAGAAATGAGAAGTTATTTTGAATGTATAGAAGGATTTATAATAATAATTTGTTTGTATGAGATGTTTTAAAAGTGATTATCAAAACTCGTTTTTAATAGCTTGGTTAGTAGATGACATAAAACAAACTGCGTACCTCAAGAAGGAATCTCTCAGTGATTCCTATGCTCTGTTCGACTAAAGAGAATGAACAAAGCCATGCTTTTCAAGCTCGCAATCATGGTGTCTCTGCTTGCAGATTCAATCTCAGCTGTTTCTGAAGGTCCCAATTTCATCTTCAATGGCTTCCAATCTGCAAATCTATCACTCGACGGCGTGGCCGTAGTTACTCCAAACGGCCTCCTAAAACTAACCAACGAGACCAAGCAAAAAACTGGCCATGCCTTTTATTCTCACCATGTAAATTTTGTCAATTCCTCTCATGGCGTCTCCTCTTTCTCCACCACTTTTGTCTTTGCCATTATCTCTGAATACCCAAATCTCAGTGGCCATGGAATTGCCTTCGTCGTGGCTCCGACGAAAGGTTTACCCAATGCTCTTCCAAGCCAGTATCTTGGCCTTTTCAATAAGAATAATAACGGAAGCACAACCAACCATGTATTTGCAGTGGAGCTCGACACGATTCAGAGTATGGAGTTTGAAGATATTGATGGGAATCATGCTGGTATAGACATAAATGGGTTGAAATCTGAGGACGCTGAATCAGCTGGGTTTTATTCTGATGGGAAATTAAGAAATCTGAGTCTTATAAGTGGCCAACCAATGCAGGTTTGGATCGAATATGATGGTATTAACAAAGAAACTAATGTTACTTTGGCCCCCATTAACATTCCTAAACCAAAAACTCCACTTCTGTCTTTCTCCCGAGACCTTTCATCAGTCATAAACAACAACTCCATGTTCGTTGGGTTTTCATCCTCCACTGGCTCTGTTTCGACTTCTCATTATGTTTTAGGTTGGAGTTTCGGGTTAAATGGGCCAGCTCAAAGTCTCGACATTTCCCACCTTCCGAAGCTGCCGAGGATAAAACAAGTATCCAAGCTTTTAACAATTGGGTTGCCATTAATTTCTGGAGGGATTGTTTTCCTGATGATTTCAGCCATTGTTTATGTTGTGAGAAGGAAGAGGAAGTTTGCAGAGCTGGTGGAAGACTGGGAGTTGGATTATGGGCCTCACAGATTCAAATACAAAGATTTATACGTCGCTACAAATGGATTTAAAGAGAAAGAGCTTCTGGGTTATGGTGGATTTGGACGAGTCTACAAGGGGGTATTACCAAAATCAAAACTTGAAATCGCTGTAAAGAGAGTTTCTCATGAATCAAGGCAGGGAATGAAGGAATTCGTGGCTGAGATTGTTAGTCTGGGGAGGCTTCGCCACAGAAACCTCGTGCAACTTTTAGGCTACTGCAGACGCAAAGGAGAGCTGATTTTAGTGTATGATTATATGCAGAATGGAAGTTTGGATAAGTACCTGTTTGGCGAACCGAATCCCGGTCTGAATTGGAGCCAGAGATTTCGAATCATTAAAGGAGTGGCATCAGGGCTGTTGTACCTGCATGAAGAATGGGAGCAACTTGTGATTCACAGAGATGTTAAAGCCAGTAATGTCTTGCTAGACAGTGATTTAAATGGAAGATTGGGAGATTTCGGGCTCGCAAGACTATACGATCATGGAACAGACCCTCAAACCACACACATAGTTGGAACACTAGGATATTTGGCTCCAGAGCACACCCGATCCGGCAGGCCGACGACTCACATGGACGTGTTTGCTTTTGGGGCATTCCTGTTAGAGGTAGCAACTGGAAAGAGGCCAATAGAGATTCGGGGAATGACAGAAGATGTAATATTGGTAAATTGGGTGTTTTTATGTTGGGCAAGAGGAGTCATTGTGGAGGCAAGGGATCCAAAATTGGCAACAGAGTATGTAGCAGAGGAAATGGAACTGGTGCTGAAACTTGGTTTGTTGTGTTCTCAATCCAACCCATTGGCTAGGCCAAGCATGCGCCAAATAGTGCAGTACTTGGAAGGAGATGTTCTCATGCCGGAGACAACTTCGATTGATACATCTGGCGCTGGATTTGAATGTTTCGATGATCTAGTTATGTCTTATACATCTCCCCTGGACAAGGCTTTCGCAACTTTCACACAGGCTAGTTCTTCCTTCGAGGCTTTCACTCATTCTTCTGATGTTCATTCTCTCCTATCTGGAGGTCGTTGAATGTTGCCTTTCATCAACACAGAGTCCACAGATGCGGTTTTTACCTAATGTCCAGTGTACACTTGGTTCTGAGTTTTTTTCTTTTTGAGTACAATAAGAAATTTGGAGACTCAGACCAATGTCATATGAGTTTGTTCACTTTGGTATTGTGTTTGTTCACTTCTTTTTAAACTCTTGTTTAGAAATCAAAAAATAAAATAAAACGTCATACTGAATCAAATTTCTCATTCTTTCTGTATAGAATTCAATAGCAACTTATACAAACTACAGGAGAGAAATTTAAGTTGATAAATATATGTGTGTGTGTGTGTCTATATATATATATATATATATATATATATATATATATATATATATATATTAGTTTAACAGTGCGGGTAGAAAAATCAAGTCTTCATATCTCTTAATCTATGTATATAGCTCAACTAGTTAAACTATGGTCAAATTGGCAATAACATTGCATTTCTCTGTTTTTATAACCCCTTCTAGATCAGTTTCTAATTTTCTGGAAATATATTTTAGATTTTATATTAAGGGATTTTTCATGTATCACAAAGAAAAAAACCAAATAAATTGTAAGAATAACAGAATTTGGAAAAAAAACATTTTTAGTAAGAAAAGAGACATGTTCCTATAAAATTACCAAAATATTCATGCTTCAAATTAAGAGAATTAATCATGTTAGATCGACTCGGCTGATTGAAAGCAAGTAAGAGGAATAAGAGATAATTAAAATGGTTGAGGTAAAAATCGTTTATCTATAGCCATTTCCCTTTATATTATATAATTTTGTTTATAATATTATTAAGTTATAAAAAAAGAACTTATTTCCAGCAATATCTTTGATATATATATATATATATATATATATATATATATATTTTTTTTTTTTTTTTTTTTTTTTTTTTTTTTTAAAGGTATAATGATTAAATAAAATAAGTAGGTATTTGAATATGAAATTGTAGACTAATTATTTTGAGTCATTATAAATAAAAATTTATTTTGAATAATTAGATTTGAGTTTTACTTATAGTTTGTTTGGATGATAATTGATTTTGTAGAATAGTTGTTGTAGCTTTTTTGAATGTAATTAAAAATGAGTAAATATTTTGAGAGGTAATAACTGAACATTTAAAATTAAATTATTAGAAATGTGTTGTTTGAAATAAGTGAATAGAAATTAGTAATTAAACATGAATTCTTAAAAATGAGTGATTAGCAATGATGCTTATTTTGATTGGTTAGGAATAAGTAACTAAAAATGAGTGATTACAATAACTAGTTTGGATATGCATGCTTAGAGAATCGTAAAAACTAATTTTTAATAGTTCGTTAATAACCTAAAACAAACACCCCTATAATATTTTCATATTTGGACTTTGAGTTTTGTTCCGGTCAGAATTTCAAAAGTCTAATTTTAGTTACCAAGTTTTCAAGTTTGTTTCATTTGTAATGAATGAACTTTCAAATATCTCATTTTAGTCTCTAGACTAAAAAAAGTTCAAAATTAATCTCATATATTTGAAGCTAATATTTATTGAAGGTTCAATAACGTTAACAATTTTAATAAAGTACAAAAAAATATGTGAATATATTTCTAAAATTTATAGAGTAAGATGGTAAAAAAAATTTAAAATAAAAAAATTTCATTGATGACCAGTTTTAATTTATTTTGAGAGTAAAGACTACAAATGAACATTTGAAAGTAATAGATCAAAATAGAATAAAATTGAAAGTTTAAGAATCAAAATATAACGAACTCGAAAATCTAATACTAAAATTGAATTTGAAAATCTAGAGAGGTCAAAATAGAACAAATTAAAAGTCTAGAAACCAAAATGATATTTTAAACTATTTTTAAAAATAAATAAATAGAAATTTCAAAAGTATAACATAAGATAGGTGGTGCGAAGGTAAAGATCCAACCGGAACTTTTACATTTTTAATTTTGACTTGATGATTTATAAGCAAGAGCAATTGATTCATAAAAAAAAATAAAAGGCATTTTTCCTAGGTGAAGGACCATCCTTTCTTTATTATTATTTTTTTTTAAGTTTCAAATATTGGGTGGGTGGAATGGAATTTTCTTAACTGAATTTTATTTCGTGTGAATACTAAATTACCCAGTTGTTAATATTTGTCATTCAAAAAATAATATATTTTTTAAAACTAAAAATATTTATAACTTTCAAATTTTAACCGTTTTCATCTAATCGTAAGGATATTTTTGAAATATTTAGTAAAATTCAGAAATATTAGTGAAACTTTTTAAAATTCAGGACAATATAAAAAAAAAAAACCTCCAAAACTGAGCGAACAATTTCTTTCCCCTTTCTCTACGTCTACACTTTCTCAGTGATCAATATTCAAGAAGGTGAAAATAATTTTAACAACTAAGAAAATTCACGAGATCTACTAGGACAAGGATCCAGACAAGCATTTAATTTAAGAGAGGAAAGTTTAGATAACATTACCGAAGCAGTGGCTGTGGTTGTGATTGGGGCATTACCAAATAATGGCGTCCTCCACTACCATGCTATCATCCTCTCCGCTTCCGGCCAGAGCTCCGACCTGCAACCGTCCAGACGGCCGACTCTGTCTCTTTCAAACTGGTTCTGTCCGTACCAATAACAGCAGAGCTCATCTCCCCTTTAGGATTCAGGCCGTAAAGCCTCCGGCTGGAGTACGCTGTTCTATCATCTTTAAATTTGTTGACTTTCCTCATTCCCGTTTCACCTGTTGATAAATTTGTTCACGTCTGAAAAGCTTTGAGAAATTCAGAAAAATAAATTCATGAGAGTTTATGAGTTACCTTTTCTTTTCTGTTTTGAAGGTTGAATTGCCTAAAGTAGAGCCGAAATTTGAAGCCCCGTTTCTTGGATTCACTAAAACTGCTGAAATCTGGAATTCCAGAGCCTGCATGATTGGTCTCATTGGGATTTTCGTAGTAGAGCTGGTGAGTTTTTCTTTTCTTTTTCTTTTTTTTTTTCAAAAGAAAAGTTTCCTTCTTTTACGTTCTATATCCAAGTTTTTGGGTTATATTTATTTTTGTCTGATTTTTCAGATATTGAACAAAGGAATACTTCAGGTGATTGGAGTTGATGTTGGGAAAGGCCTGGATCTTCCTCTGTGATTTCCAGAAGACCTGTAATCATCTTGAGATCTTTTTTTTTATTATTTCAAAATTGTAACTGAAACTCAGCACTTTCAACTGTATCAGAGAATTATACAATCTTCAAGTTCTGATACTTCATAAATTACATAACATTGTGAGTGTACAGAATATTCTCACTCTAGAATATTGCAAATTAAATAAGCCTACAGATTCGAGAGTCGACAACAGGCACCTTGGTAGGAGGCTGAGCTATGTCTAGTACTTCTGCCAGTGATATCCTCCGATTTTTCCAGGCAAGTTCTGCCCAGTTCCTCATCACTTTTCCTTGAGCCTTTCTGTTCGGTTGAACGTCAAGTATATCAGCGTACGCACCTGAAGAGGCAGCCAGTGATATCAATGAATAAGTCTTGCCATAACGTTTATAATGGTGGGGTATGATCAATTCATCTGGATTTCTTTAAGAGTGCAACTGAAAGCTATCAAATGTTTTAACTACTAAAACTCCTCTTAGGAACATTACGATCTGATGCAGTGGTTTGTTTGTTCGTTTTATTAGGCTTGAGCCATATGCTTAGAATCACTTGGGTGCTTGCTCAGTACCTCCAGCGATGTATGCTATGTCACATGTATCCACCTTTGTTTGTTCTTCCAGGCCTTCAAAACAATAAACCATTCAATTCAAGTATGATAGTAATAAAAATTTAAGATGATGAGTTGGTTTGCAAATTGCAATACCTTTTAGTGGAACCCTCATCAAGTCCATTGCTCTCCTATAGAGTCCCTGTAAATGAATTTTTAGAGCAATCTGCTGAAATGTAAATAAAGATAAATAAACGCATAATAAACTATGAGGATTTGATATTTTGATTAGGCCAACTTCCAGATAAGAAGGAACTGAATTCTATAGACAAATTAATAGTGACTAGAATAAGCTGTATAATTTTTAAGCATCGTCTTGGCAAACGATTCAAGAAAGAAAACCCAGGATCTTTGGAAGAGAAATCAACACTTACCTAAATACACTACAGGATGTAGGATGAACAAATTTTTAAAATATTTGAAGGGAGTTTAGAACGAAAGTGATGAAGTAGATAAGACCTACACAGTTCGCATAAATTAGTTTAAGAGTAGATAAGACCTACACAGTTCTCATAAGTTAGTTTAAGAGTAGATTTGCACAATACAAACGATTCAGATTGAGCTATATTTTCTCAAATTAAAGTTGGCCTATTTCAAAATATCTCATTCTCAATAAGAAATTTGATAACGCAACTCCTTTCTTTTGATAGAACTCTTCGTGTAGCATAGCCCTTGCAAGGCCATTCAGGAATTGGGACTCTGTCTATACTGCTCATGGGTGCCCATTCACAGTTATCCTTAGCACTGTCACTTCTGTAGGGATACATCTTCTCAAATTGCTACATCTTCGGACCGGTTCAGATTACCCACTGTACATTCGCCCATTCACAATACAAACGATTCAGATTGAGCTACATCTTATCAAATTGCAAGGTCGACCATCCAAATATTCTTCTCTATGATAAAGAGGCACCCTTTCAAGAATGAGAAGAAAACTTTGTGGCATCTGTTTCTTGTTGCTTTTTGGTGGCAAATTTGGAAAGTTCGAAACGAGATTATTTTATCGGGGAATCCTAGTATAGAGGAAAGTCTTATTGAATCTATCACCTTCCTACTTATGTCATGGGCTCATACTATTTCTCCATTGAAAAAGTTCTTTTATAAATCTTATTGTTTGGACCTTTATCAAAAAAATATAATAATGCCACTTCTATTGCTAAAAATTTCTCAGAGTTAAGGAGACTGGATTACCAGAATGCCTAACTGATGCAACAAGTTTGATGAACAACAAAGAATCTACTTATTCCAAAACATAAGAGAGCAAGGGTAAAATCCAACCTCCTGAATCAAAAGTGAACTTGAATGCTCCTTCATAGCCTTGTGTCGGTACATGAGTGCTATGCAGGTTAAGATAATTCCAACCTTGGGATGGTGAGATCCTGTATCATGTAAAGTTCCAAAATTAGATGCGCTCTTGCCCACTTGGAATAGCCAAACAATGGCACATAACAACAAACATGAACCTAGCACCCACTTGGAAAATAGCCAAACAATGTCACATAACAACAACAAACTCATCAAAATGTTGTAGATTCAATCTATCGTGGCCGGCAACCTAGAAATTAGTTTCCAGCGTATTTTTTTTAATATTACATGTTGTAGAGTCCAATGGTTTGTCCTGTGAGAATAGCCGAAATACACATAAACTAGCTTAGATAGTAAAACAAAACAAAAACAAAAATATAAAACCATGATATTTATTATTCAATCGTATGTATGCTTTACAGATTCATATATATTGGATGTTCTAAATTAGCAACTACCATACCGAAATATTCTTCTGTTTTAGTTAATGCGTTCGTCAGTATATCTTCAGCTTCAGCAAAATTCCTGAACAAAACCAGGTACAGTTATAAGTCATAATAACTGCAATAAGGAAATCTTATTGACAAGTAGCCCAATGTAGCACAATAATCAAGAAGCTACCCCAAGTTCCCCTCAAGCTGCCCTAAAGCACAAGTCGCAGCCACTAATACTTCCATTGGAGACATATTACCACCAGCTAATGCACATTGCTCGCTCAAATCTTTGACTTCTGACCCCACTTCAATTACTCTTTGGTACACCTCTTTTGCAGACGAAAAGTTTTGTGAGGCAACTAAGAATTCTCCGTATGAAAATGCAGCACTACCTACGAATCAAAATGTCAATAGGATGTACTCACACAATTTTCTATCATAGATTGTTGAAAGTGAACCTCACCAGCACATCTTTCAATAGTTTGAAACCCTTCAAATAACGATTCAGCTGCCAATAGATAACCAACAGTTACTAAAGGAAGAGACGGAAATCGCAACAGAACAAGGTTAAAGACAAAAAACCTGCATCAAGGTTATTTTTTACAAGTTCAACAAGCCCCTTTACGGCTCTAACACGAGCTCTCAGAGCGTCTGAATTTCCATTGTCAGCAAGTTCACTATTTTCAAATAGTTTTAAGCATTTATCTGCAATAGCTGATGAAGCATCATCCTATATATGAAGAATCATCCCAAGAAAATTCAGGTGCATGTTACTCAATTCAACCTGAGAATAATTACATTTACAACTTTACATGAATATTTACCATGCCTAATTCGAGATGAAGTCCAGCAAGTGCTTCAAGAGCAGCAACTACAAAAAAGGCAATAAGAAATCACATCTAAAACACGAGCCCCTTAAACCAAACTTAACTAGGCTACATGAATGAACAGAAAACCCTTGAAATGGAACCTTTACCTTTAATTTCAAGAGAGCATTGAGCTAAACCCTCAATTCGTTGAAGCTTATCTACAGCATTGTGAATATCACCTCTAAAACAACAAAAATAGGACAATTATTAAGCCATGAGCAATTCCAATCAATAGCAACCAACCAATTAATGAAATGACTTTAAAAAATGATAAATGAAACGGAAGGAAAACCTTTCAGCAAACAAGGTAGACATAGCAAGTAACACCGCTCCTCTGGAGTTATCAGCATCTTGGCCTTCACTCGATTGAGCAGAGAGGCACTGCTCCATTACCAAAAGACCTTGAGCGTACGATTCGTCTAATTACCACATTAAAAAGATCACAGACCGAAAAATTCAAATAGAATTTCGACATAAAAACGAGACGAAAACAACTTCTTGAAGCTGTAAGAATTAAGAAACAAGAGGAAATAATGAAATCAAATAGGAATATAGACCTGATTTCTGAGACCTAGCGAGAGAGAGAGCATAATTGATCATCTGAAGAGTGACCGGGGTCGCATTTGGGCTGCCAATTCCAACATGAAGTGATCTCAACGGCGAAACTAACCATGAGGACAACGGAGGAGAAAGAAGAGAGGAACTGGAGCGGGAGCCCAATCTCACAGTTCGAACGGCGGCAACGGCGGCGGTCTTTGACAGTTGAACGGCGACACGAATCATGGCAGGCTACCAGAGAAACGGTGTTCGAACCAAAGTTTTGGCTCCTTCCACATCCTAAATAGAAGACCATACAAGAGACCGTTGAAAAGTAAAGCCAAAGGAGATGGTGAATTTTTTTTTTTTTTTTTCTTTTTTTTTTTTTTTTTTTTGTAAATAAATATGTTTATGAAGTAGTTTTGAAAATAATTATCCGTTTAATTCATCTAACATAAGCTTTGAGGGTGATTCAAAGAAAACTAAAATCACTCATCAAGTAAATATTAATGTATTACTAGTGTCAGCTGAACTATGTTTCACGGTCGTACTTTTCTACTCGTGCAGTGTCATGATCTCGCACTTGTCATAGCCAGCCTTAGAGGGGACAAAAGCCTCATACTCGGATCGCCCATATTTTATGTCTTGTCAGGTCGTTAAGCGAGGTTCTCAAGGTTTCAACTATGTTTCATCGAATATGTATCGGAATTATCTTGGTCATGATTATATGCTCGCACACGCATCAATTCGACCCATGAGAATCCAAAGTGAGATGGCGGGTCCCCTCTCGATATATGTGGCAACCTCCATCCCATTGGTAAGGGCACAATTTCGACACACTCATGCCGCCCGACACTGTCCTCAGATTTTCATTCCCGAAGGAAGCCATCCAAGACACTCGTCTTGCAAGCGCTCGTCCATACCACGACACACGTATGTGCCATGAGATAGCTCACTTAGACCACATGGCCCATAGGTGGTGGAAAGCTGACATTATGCCTCCCCTGTAGTACATTATGATACATTTTCAGTATTCCACCAATGCATGTCTTTTTGGCAAGGAATCATACGCCAATGTGGAGCCTCCGTCAGATGCCTGATTAACACCAAACTTGGCGAGCTTACATCTTAGCTTCATACAGACTTAACTCCGGAATCGCTCGTCAAAACTCCATCTCGAGCCTTGTCATCATCGGGATGGCTCAGGACCCATCGTGCCCCCACTAAGCCTTGGCACTGACACCTTGACACCATCGTGGCTTTGCTTCCTGATGCATCTAACTGACACTATTGAACACTTTTCTTGGTGTAATGGTGATCCTCGGTCACATCATGGCTAGTCAAGACGTGGATTGTTAGAACATATTGTAACACTATGACATTATGCTCGCTTTGGCACTTAAACTTAGTATTTCATATAAATAACCTTTAAAAAAAAGTATTTCATATTAGTAAATTTGTAGTTTGAATTTATTAATAAAAAAAAAAAAAAAAAAAAAATCAGACCATTGATATAGTCCAACCCCAGTGTCATGAGTTTAATCCTAAAAATCGATATTTGGTTCTCAATTTATTTGAAAGTAGTAGTGACTTCCGATAGAGTTTGTGATCTCCCCAATTTGTACTAAACAAAAGTAGACCATATAAATATATTTTCATAAGTAAAAAAAAAAAAAAAAAAGTTATGAATTAAAATTAATTGTGGTTTAATTAAAAAATTAATACACAAAATATAAGCTCAGCCTTTTAACTTTAATTACATGGACAAATGTGTGTGTGTGTGTGTGTTTTTTTTTTTTTTGTAAATAATGTGTGTTCTATTTTCACTTTAAACTCCATATTTTTAGTAATTCAGACTTTTCATCGGTTTTTATCAATTTTATGCTCTACAAGTATATTAAAATATATTAGCATTTTATGTTAGAAACATACTTTAAGCTTTACTGAAAATACACAATTTAAAATTGAATCTGAAGATCAAAATAGAAAAGTTTTAAAGTTTCAAAAATAATTATAAATAAAATTTACGGTAGATAAATTTCAAGTGGTGAGGATCTCACTATTCAACGTTAAAAAAGTTGAGAGTTCTTTAAACATTTATAAAATAATATATACTACTATTTTTAATGTCAATTGATTTTAAGATGTATATCCACATTTTCTAATATGATATCAGAGTCAATTATACTCACATATTCAATAAGTGAGTTATTAGAAAATATGAACATTCCTCAACACGCCCCTTCGGAGATATGCCTAGGTTCACCAATCTTGAATTGGATCTCATTTTCATTTTTATTGAACCAAATACACGTTTGGGTTTATGAACTCTGATAGTACATTAGATAATATGAACATTCATCTCAAAATTTATTGGCGATGAGAAGAGTAACCCACATATCTTATATATTATTAGGAGGTCTCTTCCCTTTCCAATATCCTCACCGGATAGTTTTCAAAGTTAAAAGACGAAATAAACAAACATAATGTTTAGATACTAAACTTGTCATCAAACTCACATTTTATTACCTTAATTGTTATTAATTTCCTTAATAATTTCCAATCTTTCTCATTCTAATGAAGCTCATAGTAACTGAAAAGGAGCAAGCAACAATATTTAAAAAATTCAATCACCCAATGTAAAGCATGAAATTCAAAACTTCAACATTCATCAATCAACTTCTCTCTTTTTGAAGAAGCCAAGCAATAGATTTTAATTTAATGAAATTAATACACTTTTTGCTTGTACACTTAGAGAATCTGCTTGAGTAGAAATGAATTTCATGATCATAGAGTTTAAGAAATCCCTCATCCTTTAAGAAAAACAGCATATTTCAAGGTGGAAAATGTAGACAAAGTTGAAAAGTGTTATTATATTGATCTATCAAAGCAACAAGAGAGAGGACACAGAGAATTCCCTCTATTTGAAGGAATGGATAAATCCCAAAATAGTGAAAGTGAAGAATGGGAGTTTAAATAATACCTCTCTCTCTTCCCAAATCTCTGTCAATTCAAATCATAAGCAACTCAACTTTGGAAGTTTAATCACCCTTCATTTTCCTGTGATCAGTTCATAAGTTTCAGATCATGTATTCCTATCTATTTCTCATCTTCTGTTTAGCTATCTTCATCTCTGTTACAAGTAAGTGGGCAGTCTCCGTATGTTTCTTCTATCGATGATTTCCCTACTCACTTTGTTGATATACTCCTTAACTGCCTTAACTTTGATGTCTCACGATTACTTAGTCTGGAGTCTCGCTTCTCGATCAGCGAGTCGAAGTATATTTGTGCGCCATATAAACTCTTATAAAACTCTAGTCTCTGTTTTATTGACATTAATGTATTCGTTCGATGAAATTGTTTTTTCCTCTTGCATGTGGATATGGCTTACGCAATGTTAGTGAACCATGTAAATCTGTGTGTTTTTTCTTTCGCTTTCTCTCTATATATGTTGATTGTTGTTTCGTTTTGATAACACACTCTTGCTTAGGTTAGGGACAATTGACTTATATGTCGTTTAACAAGTTATAGGTTCGAATCTTCAATTCCCAAATATTGTTTTTGAACATGAAAATACTCTTCTTTTTTTTTTGTTCTCGCAGGTGGAGAACAACTCATTGTAGTAAACAACTGCAAGGAAACTGTCTGGCCCGGAATACTTGGCAATGCAGGGCACCACACACCAATGGATGGCGGTTTTCATCTCGGCAACGGAAAGCACGTAGTCATCGAAGTGCCGAAGAAGTGGTCGGGCAGGATTTGGGGCAGGCAAGGCTGTTCTTTTAACCAAGAAGGCAAAGGCTCGTGTGACACGGGAGATTGTTCGGGCAGGTTACATTGTAGAGGCACTGCTGGTGTTCCTCCAGCAACTATAGTTGAAGTAACTCTAGGCTCATCTATTTCACCCCTGCATTACTATGATGTCAGCTTGGTCGATGGCTTCAATTTGCCTCTTTCAATGAAACCGATCGGGGGTGGAATCGGGTGCGGCATTGCGTCCTGCGATATCGATGTGAACATTTTCTGTCCATCAGCGTTGGAGGTGAAGAAAAACGGAAAAGTTGTGGGCTGCAAGAGTGCCTGCTTAGCCATGCAATCAGCCAAGTACTGCTGCACAGGTAAGTATGCAAACCCCAAAACTTGCAGGCCTACACTATTTGCTCATTTGTTCAAAGCCATGTGCCCCAAGGCTTACACCTACGCGTTCGACGACTCTTCCAGCCTTCGTAAATGCAAGGTTTCGCGCTATGCCATCACGTTCTGTCCTTTTATTTGAGGACGATTTTCGGGTTGCTGCAAGAAGAAGAAGTCTACTATGACAGTACAAAAATTATGCCTTCCAAAAGAACTACAAGTTCTTTTTTTTTTTCCTGTTAGTTAATCAGAGAAATAGTCTAATGAGCATATGTTCAAGATTTTGTGTCAATATAGATATCATGTTGCAGAAAATCATATTAGTTTGTCCACTAAATAATTGTGTAGTGATTAGAGATGAGGTGTTATATTTGAATGATTTTAAATAATAAATTATAATAATAACTCGTTTGTATGAAGTGTTTAAAGTGTGATTATGAAAACTCGTTTTTAATAGCTCAATAAAATAGTCAAATAAACAGTCTTGTTCTTGAGCTTCTAACTTAGACTTTCATTTAGAGATGTCCACAGTGTGGGGACGGACATTGACTTTCCCGTTCCCACTCCTACCACCAAAATCAATCCTCTCCTTCAGATGCACGATTTTTTTACAGGAATCGATGGGGATCGGATTTTTGTGGGGAAAATTTCACCATCAGTTTTTCTAATCTTATTATTTTTTTTATTTTTTTTGATAATATTTGCAAATATTTAGCTTCATCAAAAAAAAAAAAAAATAGATAGTTAATTATTAAAGAAAATATACATTTGACTAAATATTTCTATAAGCAAAAAAAAAGTATACATAATGATTTAATTTGTGTAATAGACAAAAAAAAAAAAAAAAATTGTAAACAAGACAATTGAGAATGGATAATATATTTTCTATCCATGTTTCTATTTAGCTTGTGAGGAGTTTTTCGCTCCACTCACTTTCTCATTTCTCGCCTAAACAAAAATTCACAGCTCTGTTCGAGGCGAGTCCTCACAAACAAAATACACATTTATTTCCATCAATAAATTGGTAAACATTTCATCATATATGTTGAAGATAGTACCTAGTAGTCATTTGTCACATATTAGAAAGATGAGATTTTTCAACACATTTATATATGATATGTGGGACTACTCCCCTCAAAATCAATTCCAAATTGGTATTCGGTCTAATAAAATTGAAATTGAGATTCGATTTGGTGAACTCAAAAAAAACACCATCTTGAGAAGACGTGTTGATGATTTCATTATCTCACATAGAAAAAGTGTAGAATCCTTCAAGTATTTATAAGATAAGGTGGACTACTCATTTCATAGCCAATTAATTTTGAAACGAATTCCCACTTTTTTTTTTTTTTTTTTTTTTTGAATAGGAAAGAGATTGACAAAATGAAAACATCAAACGTATAATTTACTTTGGTGCTCGTAAATGTTCCCTCAACGAGCCGTTTTGAGTAGAGATTTGTTTCATTCATTTCAATATCTTGTGATTCTTGTGCAAGAAAAGCTAACAATGAATATTGATGAGCCCAATTCTTTAGAGAGACGTTACATAAAATTCATGGTCAAAACAAAACAATACAGAACCAAAGCAAGGAATAATTTTCCAAAAACGACTGCATTAATTCAAAGTAGTGTAGCTAACCCCACATTTAAATAAACAAAATCAGTCTTAGCATTACTAAGTTAGTTAGTTTGATGACCGTTTGATTTTTGAAACTTAAGTTTTGATTTTTTTTTTTTTTTTTTCATCTGTTTATGTGAAACTTATCCAAATTTTATAAATCAAAATAAATATTTGGGGTTATTATTTGATTTTTAAAATTACAATTAAAAATAAAATTCATTGAAGTTTAAGTCAGATTTAAAATTTAAATATCAATAATTAAATATCAAATAATAATGTAATTTGATTCAAACCAACTATGTACCAATTGTTGGTTTTAGGTTAGTCAAAAAAAATAATAAATTGTTGGTTTTATGAAGACTAGCCTCTCAAATTCATCATCAAGCTTTTCTTGAACTTTATAACAAGTTTTTTTTTTTAGTATAAATTAAGAGCGGGAAGACAAATTATACATAAGGGGCATTATTGCTCTCAAATAAATTGAGAGTTAAATATCAATTTCAAAGATCGAACCTGTGACGATGATGTTGAACTGGAATAACACTATTGGTCGAGACCCCGACTTTAAAATCTTGAATTTGAAACTTGTTTATAACATTAATTTATAGGTATTTCTCAATTATATATTTCCGTGCCACATTCAAATCACTCTAAGATCGTGTTTGGGGTGCCAGGTTAGGGTGGGTTAGGGCGGGTGCATTAACCCACTCTAACGCAACACGTAGTCCCTTATTTTTCCTTTTTTTAATCTCTCTTTCCAATCAACTATATATGAATTATCTTCAATTTTTTTTTATAAAAAAATAATTTCTATCACATTACATCAATTTTTATCTCTTCTCAACGTTGCACCACCAACACAATTTATTAGCACTTTTCTTTCCTTAATTTATCCTAACTTCTTCCACCATACTCTTACTTTTATTTTATTTTAGTTTTTTTTTTTAAATCATTTTCACTTTCTCCCAACAAAATAAAAGGGCTTGGAGCGTAAGTTCCACGCTTTGACCAGGGACGGGCGTTTGCTGTTAAAGCTCCACGTAATGATTTTGAACCTCCATTTTTGTCTGCTGAGAATCTGTCTCCCAAGTTTACTACACCACTTTAAAAGCGCCAAGCTTTTCTGCAATGTCAGCATCCTTTCTTTCATTCCAGGGCGATCAATTTTGGATTTTTGAAGTTTCTTGGTTTCACTTGACTTGCGAGCATCGAATTTTAATCGGTATTTTCAATCTCTTTATCAAAATTTATACAATTAGGGTTTATTCAGTAAAAGGGGTTTGATCAATTGATGGAATCGGTTCTTCTTGTTTCGGGCTCGTGCCCTAGTTTCTGACTCTGGTGGAGAATTCGTTGAAGAATTTAGGTCTCCGCCGTCTCTAGCTGCAATGTATCACGATCACTCTGACCGTTCCTTCGTCCCGAGATTGCATCGCAGCCGAAGAAACGGTGACGATCGCTCCCCTTTTAATCGTATAATTGTTCTACGCGATCCCTCTAATGTTGGCGCTATTAATAACAATGGTATTGGAGCTGGAGGAAATTATGAGATTTATTATGATGATGGTAATGGGGCTAGTTTTCGCCCTTTGCCTTCTAATATATCCTAGTTCTTGGTTGGATCCGGGTTCGATCGACTTCTCAATCACTTGGCGCAGCTGGAGGTGAATGGGGTTGGCCCATTGGAAGGGGCTTCTAAGGCTGCAATTGAATCTTTACCTGTGGTTAAGATTATTGCTAGCCATGTGCCTTTGGAATCACATTGCGCGGTTTGTATGGAGCTGTTTGAGCTTGATTCGGAGGCTCAAGAGATACTGTGTAAGCATATTTACTATTCGGATTGTATACTTCCTTGGCCTTATATCCGGAATTCATGCCCTGTGTGTCGGCACCAGTTGCCTACCGATGTGCATAATAGCAGCGGCAGGAGCTCCCCTGTTTCTGCTGGAGAAGTTGTTGGATTAACAATTTGGAGTCTACCGGATGAGGGATTTGCTGTTGGGAGGTTTACTTGGGGTAGGGAAGCTGAAGAACATGACCTTCCTGTTGTTTACACCGAAATTGATGGTGGTTTTAATACTACCAGTGGTGTTCCAAGGAGGATTACATGGGCATCGAGCGGAAGGAGATCAAGTGAAAGTGGTGGTTTTCGACGGATCTTTCGTAACTTCTTCTCCTTGTTTGGGAGGTATAGAAGTTCATCCCGTCATTCTAGTTCGGAACCGGGTTTAATTTGAACGAGCTTTACTACTGCATTATTCAATAGATGCTCGAGAGGGAATAATCGCCCTATGACATCCGAGGCGAACTATACTTTTTCTTCCTAGTTATACTTATTGAGAGGTTCAATTCCTACCCTTTTCCCTTTTTAGAAATTGTGTGATACTGGACCCATGATTGTCTTCCTTTTGGCTGATGATGTAGATGTCAAACTTTTGATACACTAGGTGTATAGAAATACGATATTCGATATAACTCAAACATAGTTGAGTGGAGAATTTTGTACATGGTGGGAGACAAGGATATGTAGGGATAAAAGGGAGAGTTGTACAATCTGCCTGATCAAGTTTTTTTGGCAGTTTAAGTATTTTGATGTTAAAAGGAAAGAGAGATGGCTGAGAAGTTCTTGTTGTTGGCTTGTAGGTTCATTTTTTCCTTTTATGCAATCTAACATTGTAACTTCACTGCATAGAAGATTTCATCCTTAAACTACGAAATTCTACCGTTTTTTTAGAATGACTATTATCATTATCCCTAAGTTAAATTTCATTTTTCTGACTGCACTTTGTGGCTTCTTTTTTTTTTTAAGGAACTCTTATT
Source organism: Cyclanthera cordifolia (assembly GCA_037832605.1). Lineage (NCBI taxonomy): Eukaryota > Viridiplantae > Streptophyta > Magnoliopsida > Cucurbitales > Cucurbitaceae > Cyclanthera > Cyclanthera cordifolia. Next base: position 14,800,517 of record JBBMEG010000018.1, on the reverse strand, counting down.
GTCTCTCTCATTGCCTTATCTCTCAGCTTACACTTATCATACTCTCTCCACTCGAAGTTCATAGCTTCTCTCACAGATTTCAGCACACTCGTATATCAAAATTACCACAGACTAATCGTTCTCTCTAAAGATCCATCCTCTTTTAAGGAAGGTAGATTGACGAAGCTGATAGGGTGGGGATAATTTGATACTCAGGTAAAGTTTATTTTGTTTTTTACATTGAACTTTTTATTCTGATCTGCGCCTTTTTTACCCCTTTTTTTTTATAGCAAGTTGATTCATTCATCATCATCAAATCCATGCTGGTTTACTCAAAAAGGCTTTTGGCCTAGAAAGTTGTAGTATTCATCGGCTTACTGGTTTGGAATCTTTATACACATTTGTATGTTCTCCAATATGCTTCTCCCTTTTTCTTCTTTCTTTGCATATATGTTCACAATGTCTTTACTACATTTGGTTGTCTAATTGCTGACTATAATTTGAACTTATTTACTCTAAGACCCTTTATTATTTACATGGCCAGGTCAACTCAAGTTGGTTTGTCGTCGATATGCTTGATATCATAAAAATCATTTCTTAATGTAAGGATGTCTCTTTTATGCATGTGCAACTTAGTTCATCTCAAAACCAAATGTACCTTTATTCCAAGTGTAATTTCCTTTATGCTATTAGAGGATACCAAAGTGCTATCTTTAAAAAAAATAAAAATAAAAAGTGAGAACAACAGGTTGTACTTCTCTTTTCATGTCTTGAAAGTGAACTCTACTAAAACACACATCAGATGGTGATTGTTGGGAGAAGGAATAGTAAGTTTATTCGTTTTGTTTGGTATAAGAGAAGCAAGTCCACATGTCTTAGAACCTTTTTGAAAGTTCAATGAAAGCAATAACTCAAACTTGCTCAAGCTTGTGTTGCCCATGTCTGTACTACTCATTTCCCTTTATCGTTGGAATTTTGTAACGATTTCATACCTATATGACAAAAGGCATAATCTGGTCAAGTTTGGTTTTGCTCTTGGAAATGTTCTTTGTTTTTTTTTTTTGTTTTTTTTTTTAATGAGAGAACATGGAATTTCCTCTTTTAAATCCGGGGCATTATTGAGCTACATATGAAGACTAGAGTCACAGTTAGGAGATATATATAAATTAATGTCACAATTGAATCTCGAATTCATGATTGGAGACATAATTAGGTGGTGTGTACAAATTTATATGATGCAAGATTGAAGGCTTTTCATGTCTTGCAAGATTAGGATTTTGTTTGTGACAAAAGACTGGACAATGTGTATGTTACTACTGGTAAGTGCAGAGGATAGTTGATTTACGGCCACAAGATAATAAGAACAAATATATATTTATATATATACACGCACACACATGCATATATATACACCCACACTGCTTTGTTTTTGTTGTAGGTTAGAGTTTTTGCCCTTTTTTTTTGAATACTAGAATTAGTTTTCTGTAAATGTAGATTTTTTTTTTGAGAATTGATAATCATACTATGCCCGAGATGATCATGCTATTCTTAGGCTAGTCACCAGGAAAAACCAAAGGAATTGAGACTAGAAATTAATGTCACAGATAAGTGACAACCTAAGATCTTGAAGGGAGCATACCTTCATAATTCAAGCCATCAACCAACTACGTCATCTCTTGGGGACATGTAAAGGTAGATTTGTGTATTCTTGGTTATTTTGATTAAATTTTGTGGGGTTTATTGTCTTTTTTTTTTTTTTTTTAGTTAAATGACGGGTGATGGATTTTAACGCAAACATAAGCACGTCCTCTATACTAGTTTAGTAGAATCATATTCTTGTTGGACTTTTTCCTTTTTAAAATTAACTACGAATAATGAAAAGGGCTGGTGGCGTATTTGTTTTAATGTTTGGAGGCAATCTAGTTTAACACCACGGTTCGATCTTGAAAATCAGTATTTGGTTGTTATTTATTTGAGAGTAGTGATGCTGTTGATGTAAGGTTTGTGGTTTGGTTTTCCTCTCCTAATTTTGTACTCAATAATAATAATAATAATAATAAAACTATGAATATGTATTAATTTCCTGGTTAAGGGTTTTATTCAAATAAATTGGCAATTGAAATTAGAAATCGAGCTAATGTTCTAACATGGGGAGAAAATACGTTAAATCCAAACATAAATAGTGAGGAATAATAAAAGGTTTGTGGGAGTGTTTGGATGAATATTTGTATGAACATTTTGAATAGTTTTGATCTAGAAACGGGATTATTTAAGAATTAAAAAAATTCATTTTTAATAACACTCATCTTTAATAGTTTAATAAGATGAGATGTTTGGATTGAGTATTAAGTAAATACTAAATGCTCCTAAAAAGAACTAGAATTCTTTAGTGCAATCCAAATAAATTTTCATTCTAAATATTTTAAAAGTCATTATTTTTAAATACTCAAAATAAATCATTATTTTAAATATCAATGGTAAAATACTTTTAAAAACTATATTTAAAAACTTTTGACTCACTTTACTAAATACTTAAAATAAATCATCACTTTACTAAATACTTTTAAACATTGCATCCCAATTATTTTGATTTCACTTTTAAATAATCAAAATAAATTCTAAAACATTCAAAAAAAAAAAAAAAAAAAAAAAAACGTGGCTTCTTTTGTCATATTAGAAAGCTTTGTTCTTCAGTAAATCAGATTTTAAAAATTTAGTCCATAAAATCCAGATGAGTGGGGGCCACCCTTATCTACAGAATTAGAAGAAGAATCAGAACCTGAAATCCAAACATAGCCTTATCTACATTTCAATTTCAGATCACATCTCTCCTATATCCATAATTTCATTCAAAACCTCTCGATCAATCTTCTCCCTTCGTCCACCCCCAGAATTTCATATTCAATTTCAGCCGTCGATCATGGCATCGTCCTTGTATTCACTTACACGCATTTCTTCTGTAGAAGTACCCATCAAGTATTCGCCAGCCGCCAACCACCGGATCAGACCGTCGGCGCTGTCCCTCCGCCGTAGTGGGTGCAAGCAGAAGAGAACTTCTACGATTGTCGCCGCCGTTGGAGACGTCTCCGCTGACGGAACCACCTATTTGATCGCCGGCGCCGTCGCTGTGGCTCTCGTCGGTACCGCCTTCCCTATCTTCTTCTCTCGCAAAGATCTGTAAGTCTAATCTCTACTAATTCCTCTTCTATTAACTATTTGTTCCTATTATAATTATGATTAATTAATGCCGCTTCATTCCACGTCATTTAAGTTAAAGGTTTTGTTTTTA